>VXCM01001470.1:12097-72286 GCA_014773175.1 Lucifuga dentata | reverse complement strand
ATATCGGTAGAAGGATGCTGAGGTTGGAACTGCCAGGCAGGAGGCCTAGAGGAAGACCAAAGAGGAGATTTATGGATGTAGTGAAAGAGGACATGAAGTTAGTTGGTGTGAGAGAAGAGGAGGCAGAGGATAGGGTTAGATGGAGGCAGATGATTCGCTGTGGTGACCCCTGAAGGGAAAGCCGAAAGGAAAAGAAGAAGATGTTTGGTACACACGATAACACACACACACCTGCACATGTGAATCTAGTGTCTCTGCTTTAACATGTTACGGCACTTCACCAACAGGCACTTCAGGGTTTTTTAAAGCAACAACAGATGTGCAAAAAAAAAAAAAGCAGACATCCTAAATACAATAAGCTCACCTCTGCAGGGAACAACTTCCTGTCCACGGTGTGCTCTGACCCCCAGGCGTTGCTCTCACCCCAGTGGAAGTGGAACTGACACAGCCTGAATTGGTCTTGCAGGGGTCCCCCTTTCAGCGCTGCACCAGGAAATGAGAGCACAAACACATGTAGATCTGCACACCGCTCTTACAGATTTCACAAGCTTAACAAAAGAATAAATAAATGTAACTGTGACCCTCTTTTATGGATGATATTGTGTGTTGGGATCTTTATCTGTGGCTTTTATTTCTTCAAAATAACTGTGCAATTTGTTTCAACTGGTGAAAATAGAAAATTATGTAAGCTGGGTGAAATTTGACAATAAAATTACCACATGCAGCACAAACACTCTAGTTTGACTCTGTATTGTTTTTCACTTAATGTGAGGAAAATAATTAGCAGCTCATTTGCATATTCTTCCATTTCTCTCTTCAAATTCTAATAGCGTATTTGTTAATAGAAAACTTTATTGGCATTTTTTGAGCCATCTGCACTAGATGACCTTGTTTATTTTAAACTAAGCTGTCTTCTCAAGAAAGAAACACAACAAATTTTGGGTGTGTGGGGAAATAAAATCTGAAGGAAAAAAAGCTGACCATATTTTTCAGTGAAAATTAACAAAAACTGCAAAAAAAAAAATAATAATAATAACAATTTTAAAATGAGCCTCTGACATGTGTAATTGTGATAAAACCGGAATGAAGACACACAGGAAGTCTGCTCAGGAACATGAGACATACTGACCTACAAATGTCTGGGAAAAATATAGAGAAAATGCTGTTATCTGTCTACTGTTATCTGCTCTGGTTTTTAATTCCCCCATAAACAGTTTTGTCAGAACATTATCATGTCAGCAATACTACTAACAGATAAGGAGGAGATAATGCAGACCAAAGCAGCCAGTACACTTGATAAGAAGTAGAATTTTCAGGTCAAAAACATGTCTTATCACACTCAAGACTTGGTGATTCAGGCTCTTTCTGTGTTTTCTTGTTTTTTTTTTTATATCTATTCTGGCTGTAACTGGCCAAATCTCACATGGCAGGTTGTGTTTCTNTTTTTTTTTTTTTATATCTATTCTGGCTGTAACTGGCCAAATCTCACATGGCAGGTTGTGTTTCTGTGGCTCAGCAGGTCGAGTTCTACTTTGTGTTGCTTCATTTACTCCTCTGCTGTTTGGGCAACATGTCTAAACTCTGCATTTGTTAAATATACAGATACAATTCTCCATCTTCCTTCCTACTCTGATTTGTAGGAGGAAGGTACCATCTCCTTCGCCATCTTCTTTGCCTGCTTTTTATCATTAAATATGCAATATCCACTGCCAACTCCCCTTTAATAAGAACTCTTAAGGACTATGTTGTGTGTGGTGTTCTAGGACGTGTCTGCCGGCTTGTTCCTTTGTGTTTTCATCTTACGCTTCTGAAGTACACTGGGACATTAATATGTCTAAATACATCAATTTAAAGGCTAAATCATCTCATATTATGCCAGGATTTCTATCTTTCCTTATGTCACTGGTGTGAGCACACTGTTCCCAGCATTTCACCAATATAAACTTGTTTTTGCTTTTTGCTGTTGATTAACAGACTGACAAAGACTGAGAAAACATGAAGGCGAAACATGACTCAATTTGAAGCTCTAAGAGATTTGTCATTTTTCCCCAAGTAAGTAAAATAGACTTCTGTTTAGAGTTATGACAGGTTACAGTCCAATAATTATACAGGTATGCTATACATAGATTAAACGGTCTATAGTTGAGGTCAGGAAAAGCACACGAGTCACATGACAGTCACCCGCTCCTTGTGGCATTCAGCAGCTTTCATTTGATTCGGATTCCCAAACTAATAAATAAAAAATGGTGAACAAACTGTCCTTTCTGTGTTTCAAATTACACTTTTAAACATGTCTGTTGAATCAGCAGTTGTTACATAAACTGTATGCACAGTTATAAATGCCCTGCTTACTGGATTTGTCTGTAGTGTCGTCATACTCCACCAGGAAAGAGTAACCGTTGTTCCAGATTTGTTGGCAGGTCTGAGGGTCATAATCCATTTTCAGAGGCTTCAGCTCCGAATCAAAAACACTCTTATGCACCACAATATCGATGGGAGACTGGCGGTCACCTCCTGGTACCACGACGGGTTCCTGCCACATGGGATGCACTAGGGGAGGGGAGGGGAGGAGAGGAGAGGAGAGGAGAGGAGAGGAGAGATTTAAATGTTAAAATAACCTGAACTGACTCACAGTCTGAGCTCTCTGAACAAAAGTCAGAAACAGACAAACAGATAAAAAATGTCGACACCTACTTTTGAACTCTGCTGCTTCTCGCATTTGTACACAGTCCATTTTGAGACCAAAAAAAAAAAAATGTTTCCGCTAAAAAAAAAAAATTTGTTTTAAAAAACTAACCAGAGACAGTGGAAGACATACATACAAATCCTTCTTCCTTGAACCTGCTTAAAGGAAATGAAAAGCAGCAAGTGAGGAATAATACTTCCTTCTATTCCTCGTTCTTTTTTCCAAAAAGGAAATTGCAAAATAAGAGAGACATAGGCTGGCTGTACTGAAAGTGACACGCAGAATGTCCTGGCACGTTCCCAGCTCTCCTCCTCAGCAGGGGGAATCAGACCTGTGGCCAGTTTAAAACCACAAACTTGGGCCAATGTCTGTCAACAAACGAGACTTCTGATCACCTCAAACTTTGCTCTCTTCCCCAACCTTATTTGCCCTTTTTCCATTGAAATCCACCCAAAGAAGAAAAACATATAATCCTCAGTCTCAAAACTGAAAGTTTTCTCTCTCCCTCTCTCTGTCTGCCAAACATGAGCATATGCTTTTCCATCCACAGAACAAATGCTTTCGTTCCTAATCTGCAGAAAAATCTTCCAGTTGGAATTTTCAGGGTCACCAGAGCAAAGTGGCTTATTGTTTTCCTCTCTATTCATCCAGCACAGGGCTAAAAATTTCTGCTGAGAACCGAGCTGAACAAGTCTGACTGGGAGATGACCTTCATCTTCATCAGATTTCCATGGCTCCTCCTCGGGGAGGTGACAGCCTGACTTTTAATAATAACTGCTTACAAAAGCAATGTATTCTCACTGAGGCTGCTCTGGTTTCAAGAACAGGAAAACTGAGCTGTCAGTGCCACTGTGAAGCTTCTGAAAGTCACATGATTATCAGATGCTACAAAGAGAAAATGAGAGGAGTGTAAATATGAAGAGCAGTGAAATGCATCAACAGGCAAAAGCAGTGCACCCGCATGAATAATTGCAGGATGGCTTACATTAGATGCTGTGGAAGTTCCCTTGAGCAAATTGGAGAACCTGCTAGCTCCTCACTTTGCTGTGACCAAGGACATTATGTTTTCACCCACATCTGTCTGTTTGTTGGTTGGTTGTTTTTTTTTTTTTTTANTTTTTTTTTTTTTTTTAATTATCTAAAAGTTAAGAATAGATTTTGAGGAAACTTGGTGGGCGGGAGTAGCATGAACCAGGGAAGGAACCTATTAAATTCTGGTGTTAATGATAAGTCCAGATCAGGGGATTTTATAATTCCTTAATATTGCAAGATACTGTGTTTTTCAATGTTTTTGTCAACTCCTTCAAAAGTAATACACCAATTTCAATTAAAAAAAAAAAACATTTTTTTTTCCTTGATAGAGTGCAATGTGGTCTGGATCTGGATAAGAATCTTGATCTGAAGGAGTTAAAAACCTGCATGGACACCATGCAACCTGCTGCATCCCATAGTTTATTTCTAGGACCGAGTGGATAACATCATGTCTGACCCCTCTCATCCCGGCCACATTCTCTTCCAGCATCTCTACTCCGGGAGGTGACTTTTATATATATATATATATATATATATATATATATACAGTATGTATATATATATATACATACTTTATATATAAATACATAAGTCCAAATCCACTGTTTACAGCTGTGTTTTATTGTTTTGTGTATTTTACATTTCTTGTTTTGTAGCTTATGTTTTTTATATATGTTTTTGCATATCTTTCATTGTCTTTGCTCTGCTCTCTAATGACATTCAGATTTTGCTCTTTGCATCAAGAGGAAACACATTTCTTGTATGCAAATACTTGGATAATAACCAATTTCCCATTCTAATTGTGACTGGGAGCACATTAATGAAATTGCTGAATTACTGAAAAATTGCTGAAGTGAAATTACTAAAAAGTTAAGATCAAGAAAATGATGTTTATTATCATTGTCTGTTTCTTTTTAATATTATGATAGCAAAATTTTCTAGGCTTGTTCGGCCTTGGTGGAGGTATGTGCTCTAATAAGTGCCCTTCTGTTTTACAAGAGGCCGTCTGATATATCAGCAATCCCATCTTATTAGGCAATATTTGCTTATCACAGAAATATCAGTATCAGTACATGACGTTTTAAAGATTTCATATTTGTGTATATTTAACCCATATTTTTCTTAAGTGAAATTTAAATTTGGTCTTGTTTCTTTATTAATTTACAATTATGAATGTCTAAACTGGCCTGAATGTGATACAAGAGTTGATTGATTAATGTATGAGAAAGTGAGTATGATTTTTGTGGAATTTATATAATTATTTAAGTGTTTTGCACATCATTTGTATTTATTATAGCTGAGCAATGGTAATTTATAGATTGCAGAGGTACTCATGGGTCTGTGAGTTGCACAAGATGGTCAAACAATGTGCAAAGATTTATTCATGTACAGTAGGTGTCCTTGAACTAGTTCAGCTCCCATCCTAATCACCGGAATTGGTCCCCTCAGACTTTCACCTCTTCTCAAGCATGGTAAAAACTTTAATTGGAACCTGTTTGGCCTCAGATGATGATGTCACATCAGTTGTGGGGGATTTCTTACACAACCAAGAAAGGATTTCTATGAAACTAGGATAAATCCCTTAGCATCCATAGGAGTAGTGTGCCAAGTTAGAGAGATTATTTTAAAAAGATAAATCAATAAAATAAAACTGCAACAGCCCCCTGTTACATTTTCTATGCTACTGTAGACTCAAAACTAATCAATCAATCCTGGTATAGATAGGTCAATGGATGAGCTTTGGGTCTGCCAATTCTGATGAAAGAGTTGGGATTTCTATTCTAACTGAGAAAAAGTGCTACCTGTAAGGCTCATCTCAGGGAACAAATGCCCACACAATTCTTCATAGTCAATTCTGATGTTGAAACGTCTACTTCTTTCAAATTCAGACATGTATCAATTCATTAAGACTATGATGTTTTCATGTGGAAAAATGCAAGAGGAAAGAGCATTCAGAGCATCTGGAGCAGATGACAGTCAGGCAGAAGGACAGAACACACACCCCATTACAAGTGAAAAGATTTGATGCAAAACCAAAATCCCTTTCATACAGCTCTGGCTGGACAGGAACAAGCACAACAAGCTTGTAGAAGCGACACAGGAAACCTGCTTATTGTCTCAGGTGATCATAAAAGCTGCAGCACTGAACCTTTTCTCCACCTTCCACTGAGACAAGTCTTATGTTCCAGGGTGTGGTGAGGAAATTGTTGTAACTCGTCAGACAAGATTCAGATTCAGATTCAGATTAGATTTATTTGTCATATGTATGTTAACACAGGGTCAACAGTACAATGAAATGTGTTTCACGAGAGAAACGGGTCAGCTCAGCAGTAAAAAGGAACAAAATAATAAGAGCACTTCTACAAAAGATAAAAAAAAAGGTTGAGAATAAGAAAACCGATAATAGAAAAATGATAATACCAGATAAGTATTAAAACAAAATATAACACTGTACTGTACTGTGCAAATGGCAAAAAGAAAAATACACGAAGAAAAATATATAATACTATATACATTTGTAAAGGGATGTTATGTAGGGATAAAGTTTTAGTCTTGCAAATACCCTGTGGGCACATCAGAAACAAAAGGAAATGACTTGTGCCAGAGGCTTCAATATTATGATTCAAAAGCAATTAATGATCTTCTATTGACATACATGTGTTATGATCACAGATGCATTATTTCCACACACAAAGAGCATTATGAGTTTTAACACTGTATGACTACAACAGGGCTGCAAATAAGAACTGCTTTCAATGCTGATTAATCTATTGATTTTTTTAATCATCAATTGATTGTTTAAGCATCAAAACTCCCCAGACTTTGATTTGTCTGAATAATTAAAAACTCATAGGGATCCAATTTACAACATGAAATTGAAAAACGCAGAAAAACCTCACTTTGGAGAAACTGGAACCAGATGTTTGATAAGTTAGTGAATCTATTGATTGCTTTTGCACCACACAAAATGATCTATTCAGTAATAGCCAAACTTCGATCAGGACAGATATGATTGAGTAAAAAATAAAAAATAAAATAATGAGGTAAGGTATAACAGGAATAAGCAAAATATAGATTTGAGCCTGATTGATATATTGGCAAGCTGATATCATCAGCCAATATCTGCTTATAAGACACATATTGCATTGTGTACATATTAACAGATTTGCATAAATGATTTACAGTTGTAAAGTTTCTATTACTTTTTTTTTTTTTTTTTTTNTTTTTTTTTTTTTTTTTTTTACTCTTCAAATTTTGTGATATCTTCATTTACTATTACTGGCATCTTTGATGATAAACTTTATTGTTTAACTGTTAAATATTCTGCATCAGTACTGCAGTTGTCACAGTTCATTAATAACCAAATTTGAGGGATCCTTACCAAAAAAAAAAAANAAAAAAAAAAAAAGAACAGTTGTTAATATTGTGTTTATGTAAAAAACTAAACTACAACTGTAAACATCATCTCTTTTTTGTTTCTTTATTTTAAATGCTGATGTCAGCATCAATCTCAGAACTCGAAATCAGTGGGGCTCTCATGCAGATGCTGTCTTCCTTACAGCCTTTTCTAGGCCCAAGGGTGACAAACAGCCCCTGCATAGGGTACCCATCAGGGTCATCAATAACACATTGAAAACGTGGAGACTGACGTCTGTATCAGAGTAAGCAGAGTCCAGAGAAGCATTTAAGCCAAATCCAGTGATGTGGAAAATCCAGTTCAGGTTTTCCGATTCTCTCTCAGCACGTTTCGAGATGTAAACAAAAGTGACCATGACTTCTGGTATGTGACCCTAAATGAGGCTTCAGAACACCGGGAACAACCCCAAACCCCTGCCACAATGATAACAAAATGATAAAATAGGCCTGTAGCTGTGTATGTCACACGTGTTTGATCCATACTCACTCTGTGACAGCACATATTTGCTGGAACAAGCCGTCAGGTTGCATCTTCTGACAGGCGTTAACCGCTGACTCCGCGTTTGTCTGACGAGCTGTCGGTGCAGCTGGGCAGCGAGAGGTCTCACTATCGCAGACAAAGTCACCATGTTGACCAAGCTAACGTTAGTAGCTTCACTCAGAGGCGTTCAGGAGTCTCTTACATCCCTTTCGATGCTGTATTCTTACTGTATTCTCTTTCAGCTCCACCAGACTGAGTAATCAGGACAGAGATCCTGACGGTTGGCTGTTCCGTTTCTTCTCTGCCCTCCTACCTTTAGCTGGAGGCGGGGAAACCGTAAAGGACAGCCTTTCGCTGCACATCAACCCAAACTGTGACTACAGGACACAAAACCGGTTCCTCCTTAAGCTGTAAAGTCAGTCGGACGCTTTTTATAAACGCCCTTTCCTGTCAAATCCCACCATGAATGAAAAATCTTGAGCTCGGTTAAGAAAAATGTTTACTCTGCAGGAGCGGAAGAGGGAGGAGCCTCTACAGCACTCTGACCAATCAGCGCACTCCTCCGAGGGGCGTAAGCGATGGCGTCACACTGGAAACATGGAAATATTCTCGAACCATAACTATTTCTGAGCGGATTAAAAATTTAATATTCTGAATCTGTTAGATTTTTTTTAACTTCAGGGATAACAAATATAATAATTTAACATTCACTGATAACATTTGCCATAATTTAACTAGAACAAATTGTTCCAAACGTTTCACAGATCATTTTTTGATTGATACAGAAAAAAACTTGGCTATTGCCTTACGAATATACCATATATATCCAATAAAGCGAAGGAAATACATATTGTTAAGTCTTGTAAAAATGAAAAGAAATAGGCTGATATTTATTTTGCAGAAACAAGATTGAATATGCTTCATATAAATGTAACTGTCTTATTCCCATATTTTATTTATAATAAATTGGGGCAATTAAAAAAAAAAAAAAAANTAAAAAAAAAAAAAAAAGGATTTGCTTTGTCAGTATTTTGTTTGCATTGATAAAGGAAAAATAATGTTATCCGTTTTAAAATATTGTTGTAACATATCAACATCAGGGGGAAAAATGGTGCAATTAACTGCATTTAACAAAAAAAAAAAAAAAAAAAAATCCTAGCAAACAGATTGTGTGCATAAAAAAAATCTGTCCATGGAAGTGCAGTAACTTCTTGTAACTTTATGTTAATCTTATCCCCTGTGTTCTATGTTTACACTGGGTTTTTCTTTTTCCTTTTTTTTCTGTTATTACAGCATTTATATAATTTCTTGTCTTTTCCTTTGTCTGGCTTATCCATATCTTGTTCTCTGATACCGTCACAACCAAACATGCCTCAGGAACATTAAAGCCTGATCTTATCCGAATACATTTTCTTTATCTTGTTTACAGTAAAGAGCTTTGAGGCTGTGTGTCATGGTTACTCTCTGGAGGAATGTCATGCTCTGTACGGAGGTGACCACATGATCACTTTAGCACTTAGATATGAAAACATGCACTCTATTTACTTAAATACCTTGAAAAACACATAATCTCAAGCAGACCTGTTGATGACAGCACAGAAAATGTTAACTATTTAATGACTCAGTGGTTAATCCAAAACATTTTAGCAATTATAAGCCCCATTCTCTGAAATTTTGGGTATTTCCATGTGTTAACTTGCTGTGCTTAAAACAGGCATTCTAGCCAAGAAGAAAGTTACAAAACTACACACACTGTCTTCAGAAATAGATTAATAATGATATAGATGAACTGTGAAAAACATGCAAAAAAAAAAAAAAAAAAAAAAAAAAAAAAACCACCAGTATCGCCAAGAACAAAACAATCAAACTGCTATGAGTTTATTGTTTTCACCAAATTGGTCCAAAGGACTCCCAAGGTCTTTCAGCAACAGGTCAGATCACAATGAAACATGAAATATGGACACTAATACAGGAGTTAGACTGGAGAAGGCAGCAGGAGTTCATCTGCACAAAAATCCACAAGGCTTCAGTAAATCAGGTGCATTGGTCCACATCATCACATAATCCAGCTTAACACCTGTAGCATGAACAAGAATGATTATTTCTGGTTAGGCCACCACTACATCTGATTTTGTCTGGGCACCGTCTGTAACCATATTAAATATCAAGACATCTTTGCCAACAAAACCCAGCAAAACATCACATACACAAAACAAAAAAAAAAAGCTACTTTACATTTCAGTACAAGCCTGAATTTAACACACTTGTGCTTAACCAGAGCATTTGAAGGTCAGTCATTGCTGTTTCAGTGGTAGCCACTCTCCATGATTGTTGGCGAGTAACTTATTTTTTTATTCTCTACTAGTGGGACAGCTCATGGTGACATAGTTATAAAGGGCACAGTAATGTATTTGTAGCCATAACTTGTTAGTTCTAGAAAAGAGGTAGCAAACTAGTGCCCCTGGCACAATTTGGGCAAAACTCTTCATCAGTGGCTATGTGCTTCACCAACATGGTCACAGAAAAAACTGTATGCTGGTGACAGAACATTTACATGCACAACATACTCAGACTTGTTGTCGAGGAGTAAGACATATACATGGATGGAATTAATAGGATTCCATTGTTAACAACATTAAATGTTGCTTAATTGGCTTACAAGAGGAAATACATCAGGTGAAGAAATGCATGTGCCAAATGTTTATGCCGAGTGTAAGTCGATGGAGTTTACATGCTTGAGTAAATCGATTTACTATCACATGGTCTAGGTCTGTTACTTGTTGTACAGCAACATCAATTTAGGCCACTTTCATTTTGTTGAGGGTGTTCATATGATGTATGAACAAAGTTTACTTATTGCCTAAGTTAGATTAGAATCAATAGTTTTAGCGTACATGTAAATGTACCGATTGAGGAAAAGCACCACAGCTGCAAACTCACCATTACTTCACATAACGCTGAGATTAATATTACATATCAGGAAAATGTTTTGGTTTTTAAATCCCTTTCTTCTGTACTTGACAACAATGCACACAAACACCTTGACTTGTGCAGCATGAGAAATACAGTACGCTTATATATAAAAAAAAAAAAAAAAAAAAAAAAAGACTGAATTTTCCAAAACTTTTTCTGAACATGTAGAATATATTTACAGCATCGAGTTTGGAGAGCAGAAGAGTATGAAAGCACAAACACAGAGCTTGGGAAAAGAACGGTAATGACGACAGACGGAGCAGGGCAATTAAACTGTTCTTCATCAAAGAGGTTTGTTTTTTCCAGCCAGCTGTCTGTCTTAAGTCAAACAATAATATCAGAGTCTCAGTCTCAGAAGACTACGGGGGGGAGGGGCTAGTCCAGGGCAATGATGTCATCGTCATCATCATCATCATCTTCANTACGGGGGGGAGGGGCTAGTCCAGGGCAATGATGTCATCGTCATCATCATCATCATCTTCAGTGGGGGCTGCGCTTGATTGGTCCGTCCGTGGGCGCTTGATAGAGGCCTCGCCAGTTTCGACATCTGAGTGCCTCCTCTTGGTGCCGGTGATTGCCGTGGTTGCTGAGCTAGACGACGCCCCTTCCTCTTCATCGGAGTCGACAATCATGATGTCATCCTCATTTTCTGGAGCTAAGAAATGGTGGAGAAGAATGTTCACTTTTAGATGAAAAAGGGAGATTTATTAAAGAAATTTATCAGTAAACATTAAAGGACCATACTAGCAGTTTTGTATGTTCGATCTCAATAAATACTATCCACATAAACTTTTTCCATAACATAAAACCATATTTTAGTTTTTGTCTTATTTTGCAAAATCTCTCATCTTTCAAAATCAAATGTTCAGGTGACACCTACCTTAAAATTAAATGTTTCGCCTGCTAACAACTACGCATAATTGTAGAAGGTCCTTTTACTTTCTTCATAAAAGCTATCTTCTCCTGGGACTAAACACATTTATGATATTATTATTAACTATATATTAACCACTGTGAAAGCACCTGAAATCACACAGCTACAACTTTTCTACACACAAGGCAAATTGCAGTTATGCAATTTTGTGTCATCAATCTTATAACTGAACTGACACTAACCCAGTATTATGGAACATTTCTTCCATAATACTTGGGAATCCAGATATCACTAGACCTAATGAAGAACAAACACACTGATATTAGACATACATCCATACATCGTCTGATTAAGACACGTTGTTAATCAATTGTGATGTACATGCAAGACACAGGACAAGTTTTCTGCCCCCTGCTGACCTTTAGAGGAGGTGGAAGGCTGGGCGGACTCCTTGTTGCCATTGGTGATACTGTTAACCTCTTCCTGGTTACTTGGAGGAGGCGGAGCTTTGTCTGGTGCGTCACCAACTACCTCAAACTCCACGTCTCTCTCTAGGTCCTCACTAGGATGACACATGAATACACACAATTTTCAGTTTAATTTCACTTTTGCTCATTTCTCCTGGATATTTTATTTCCACATACAAGCATGCGTGATCAGATACACATCTGTGCAGGGACATACGTGTGCAGGACATTGACAAGGAGCGTGTAGTCTTGAAGGAAGTCGTCAACTTGGAGACGGCTGCCATTACGGATCCCAAAGTCAGAAAGAAACTTGTTGTTGTTGCCTGGGACGAGACACAAAGTAACAAAAGGTATCACACATGTGCAAACACACAATTATCACCCAGCTGGGGAATAACTTGCAGAAGGTGACTGCCCTCTTCTGGCCCACTGAGGAAAAATCACAGCACTTCACTTTCACTGTCACCCTCCCAACACTCACCCTAACAATCATTTTTTCTTTTTTCTTCTCTTTCACTGTCATTGCCACTCTTTCATCCTTCCTCTATTTGCTTTTATTTTGCTCGTCCATGCTGCTTGTTGCAACCATCTGTTCCTCTCAGACTGGTGATTACACATTCTGACTCTCATCTCTCCCTTCTGTTTCCATCTGTCCCCATTTCTTCTATGACCCCCTGACTTCCCTCACTCTCTCATAGCACCCTCTATAGAATGTGTTCACTCCATTCCTCTTTACCCAAATTCCAGCTGTTTCTTTTGTTTTTCATTTTAAGTCCAAGAACAATTGTAGTAAGCTTAAAAAAATAAAAAATAAATTTAAAAAAAAGGTGTGTGGGAAGCTTGAGTGCACAGTTGCTGCCTTGCCATCTCTTTTTTGCCACTTCCCTCTGCTTACCTTCTGTCTCTCCTTCCTCAGAAGAGATGAGTATGGTCCCTTTTCCATCTTCTATCTGAACATCTGGAGCCACCATGCCAAACCTCTCCTTCAGGATCTGAACACACAAAACATCAGTTCAGCCAAAGTTAAAAAAAAGGAGGGGGGGGGGACAGGAAACATTAGTCCCTAACACGATTCTGTCGCCATTTTTCCGACAGTGACATTTACCATCCAAAAGCAATTACCCTCATTCTAATATTACATGTTATGCTACAGTATGGAGATGTATTGTAATTTACTTGTTATACTGCGTAACAGGCTTTTCTCAATCTACTAAGACTTTCTACATTTGGTGTTGATAGCTCATGAAAACAGTTTTGAGTGAAGAAATCTATCCAATATTAAGAATATCTGCAAAATAACTTCCTGATAAACAAAACTCATACTGCAGAACATATGACTCAAATGTTCAACTTTAGAGGTGAAATGATTAGTTGACTCCTCGATTAGTATACTGACAGTAAATGGAACACAATTTTTATAACTGATTGTCATTGGTTAGGCAAACAGGTAGGTTAAAAACGCTTTAATATGAGAATATATATCTTTCTCTGCTTACATTGTAATGTGAACATTTAGGGTTTATTTCAACTGTTGTTCAAACAAATTAAGCAAAGACATCACCATAGAACTTGTGATGGATATATGGCAACCAACCTACAACATTAATTTATTGAATTAGTGACCGATTATTTGCAATTAATGCTTGCAGCCATTTTTAATTTTAACTACTGCAGGAGTGCCCCCTTGTGACAGTGTTTGTGCTTTCATAAGTACTGCATCATTTCAAGGCCTGTCAAAATCCGATTCATGGCCACTGAGATTTTTGTGCACGAGCGACCCTCACACTTACTTTCATCGTGATCTCAGTGGGGGTTGTGTGACTGTTACCTTGTCCTGTAGAGACAGGACCAGCGTTTTGTGGATGTTGAGTTTGATGGTGACCTCTGGCTTGCTGGCGCAGACGTAGCAGTTGGCGCTGGGTGGGTCCAGGATGCACGGGACCAAAAGCTTCTTCCTGAGGTTGGGACACTTATTCAGGAAGATCTGGAGAACGTGGCAAACAAAGTCAAACGTGAAATGCGGAAGAACACGAGGGCGACAAGTCCAGCCCTGCAGGCAGACCCTGATAGCTGACTAGACTAGTTGTGGATAATCGTGTTAGCCGAACAAACCGTCTGACAGGATTCCAGTTCTCCTGACAGGATCTTGAGCCCTTGCAGCACGATGAGTCCAGCGATGACAGCGTTGGTTGTGGCAATAGCTGGGATAATGTTACCTGCCATGGCTGATCCAGACAAATAAAATCAATAAATAAACAAATGCTTGACTGGGTAAATGTATCTGGATGTGCACATGTATACATGTATATAAATTAAGCCATCTCTAATTAACTAAAGACTGAAGACTATGTAAAATATGTGCAATTCATACATATAGGAAATATCATTGTTTATTCCCCAGCTACGCTAGAACCGGTCAGGTTTATCAAATAGCTTTCCAGCTTCTCCAGAAACACTCTGCACTGTTCATTCTCTCTGATGTACCATCATTTCCTACCGAAAAGGAGAGAGACTGCAACCAACTTACATTTAACATCAAAGCGGCTCTTCATGTTCATGCTGAAAATGTGCATTCGCAGGTTTGCTGCTGCAGTAACAAAATCCATGGCTGGAGGATCATCCTGAAAGAGGAGACAGAGGAGTAATTATTAAGAAAAGTTATTCAAAATTCACTCAAAAACATGCATTTGGGCTGCTTCAAATTTTTAAATATGACTGCATATCTTGTACATCAGAGGGACAGCGCATGTTAGATGTTTTGGAGATAAAGTCAGAGAGGCCAGACTGAGATGGTTTGGACATGTACAGAGGAGGGATAGTGAACATATCGGTAGAAGGATGCTGAGGTTGGAACTGCCAGGCAGGAGGCCTAGAGGAAGACCAAAGAGGAGATTTATGGATGTAGTGAAAGAGGACATGAAGTTAGTTGGTGTGAGAGAAGAGGAGGCAGAGGATAGGGTTAGATGGAGGCAGATGATTCGCCGTGGTGACCCCTGAAGGGAAAGCCGAAAGGAAAAGAAGACTGCATATCTTGTTTTTGGCTAAGAAACCTGAAACGTTTCAG
This sequence comes from Lucifuga dentata, assembly GCA_014773175.1. NCBI lineage: Eukaryota > Metazoa > Chordata > Actinopteri > Ophidiiformes > Bythitidae > Lucifuga > Lucifuga dentata. Next base: position 57,292 of record VXCM01001470.1, on the reverse strand, counting down.
AAAGTCCTCCAAATTAAGAATTTCCTGGTTTAAGAGAAAAACATTTGGAGCGTTCCTGTCATCCATTTGCATTTTGAAGTGAAAAGGTCTTATTTTTATACATTTTCTCTCTTGCCATGTATTATGGCAAGTATGCAAATTTTCCATTCCTCATTATCTTTGTGTGTGTGTGTGTATCTACCTTGTCCCAGACCAGCTCGGCCCCATCTCCCTTCTCCTGCAGGAGTGAGCGGAGAGTCTCCACGCNTCTACCTTGTCCCAGACCAGCTCGGCCCCATCACCCTTCTCCTGCAGGAGTGAGCGGAGAGTCTCCACGCTGTGCTGGAACAGCTGGCAGTGATCCCAAACTCCCAGAACCTGTTGATCCTTCAAACCTGAACCTGGAGACTCCTCCTTAGGACACGCTGGGAGAAACACACAGAAGTATGGATGGATGGACATAAACATACACACCTAAGACAGCCAATCTGCATTTTTGTGTAGCAGTACTAATTTCAGTGGTATCTGGCACAGTCTTAAGTGTTTTGTGCTTATCTAACCATCACAAAAATGCAATAGATGCTCAATTCCAGCATTTAAAAATAAATAAATAATCTTGGAATTTGTTACCTTATAAACCAATAAAAATGTTTCTACACAGCCTAACTACTGCCTGAACTGGTGCTTTGATTTAACATATTGTTCTTCCACCAGCACAGACGCATAGAGCTCAGCTCTGCAGTTAGCCTGTAATAAGACATGTAACAAGCTTTGACATGTTTAAAGGACATACCACTGTTCTCTAGCTGCTGCCAGTCCAGAGGCACAGGAGCTTTCCTCTTCTTCCACAGTTTGTCCATGGTCAGCAGGTACATGATGTCATCTTTGAAAAGCTAAGGAGAGCCAATCACAAGCAAGCTCATAATGTCGGTGTTGATGATGCATTGAAACACAGCTGGTTAAATTGTTCATTTGTTAGTGCTTTGTGTCCAGTAAATAAAACTAAATTTGTTCGGTATCTCAGAGACAGCAGGGCCCCTTACACTGAAGTTGAAGTTATGGCTTCCACAACAGGTGGAGCCTTTTGAGTTACCGTGGAAACAGACATAACTTGTAAGTTCCTCAAACCAAGAAGAAAACATTCTTGGTTTGGCATCCTGCACAACTGGATGGCAGCCAGCCAACAGTTTGTGCAAACACAAGTTTGATTTTGTTTGGAGCATGCTAACAGCCTTAAGCCTTATATACACGTATACACTTAATATAAGCAACATGCAGACAAGTGCAAAAGCTGTTTTTTCACATTCTTGCACAGCAAAATATGTACAGTAGCATCCAAAAATGCAAAACCCTGCTTGTCTGAAAAGTACCTTGTTGAAGAGTTTGACAGGGTCATATCCTGTTGAGCGGGCCCATTCTTTTGTGGAGACGCGCTTGATGTCTCCGTCCTTCTCTGAGGCTGTTGCGCGAGCTGCTGTCTCTTCAGGGTTCCCTTTACGCATAGCACACAGTGCAGAGTGTGTGTGTGTGTGTGTATGTGATGTCTGTTCATCTGTGACTAATGTAGTGAGCACATGTGAATATACAGATAAAACATCAGTTCTTCTCAGATATGACCTCCACCAAGGAGGTTATGTGATCATGTTTGTTTGTTAGCAGGATGTCTCGAAACGTTATGGATGGATTTGGAGGACAGATAAATAATGTTGAGCAGACAAAGCGGTTAAATTTTGAACGTGATCTGGACCATATTCTGGATCCAGAAGAAAGTTTTAGCCCATAAAATCAATTCTAATAGGCTGATTTCAATGAAATTCAGCATGGTGGCTAATTTTTTAACAAAAAGAAGATCTACTTATTTTGGTGGTGATCCAGATCATATTCTGATCACACAGATCCAGAAGAAGGATTTATTTGTCTGTTCATTAGCAGGATTTTTAAAATAAAAATTCATTTGCTGGCATGAAATGTGGAAACTTGATAAAATACTTGACATAGATACAGATAATTTTCTGGTGATTAACGCTGAAGCTTTTACTGTAGGTGGTGGTGGTGGGGAAGTCTTTTTTATTGGGGATTTTGTGGGCCTTGGTGGAGGTATCTGTTCTCGGACTGCCTTCTCATTGTGAATGCAAAGCAAAGTCCTCACTCACATGCAGCCTCTGGGTCCGCTGTGTCGGGTGACACCTCCTGATCTGCATCTTCTTCTCCGAATAATTGACTGGAGATGCAAACAGAAACGTAATTTATGATGACAATAAGAGCACATGTGACTGGCTTCATTACTATTCACTTAATGTTTTTTTCACATTTCATCCCACACTTATCACATGACTGTCAATCTGTGAAAGAATACTATAATTCTTTTACCTTATTGGATACATATTCCTACCTACCAGGGAATATCTGTTTCAGTTCAGTTGAGGAAAAAATAGGAAAATCATCTTGCTGACTTATGAAGAAATCTGAAGGAGGCTTACTTGAAGAGATACTTGGCCCACACAATGCAGTGAATGGGTTCGGACGGTGTGTTTCTGATGGTGCATCCTGGGAAGGTCTTCTGGGAAGGCTTAGGCTGGCACTCATAGCACTCTGTCAGGCCCTGGGGAAGGAGGAGAGGGAAGGTAGTAAGGAAGGAAGAAAAGGAAGAAATGACAGCCAGAGATATACATAGTGAGGTGGGCATATTCACTCTTGTAAATATTTTCAGAAAAGCAAAAAAAGTAGGACAGATGTGCTACCTTTTTGATGACGGTGACTTGTCCCAGGTACCCAGCAGTGCCGCTCTCTATCAGAGGGATATCTGCCGCCAGACACATCCTGTTCACATGGTTACGTGCCGCTGAGAAGACAAAAGATTTTTATTTGCCTAATCACACTAAAACGCAGGCAGTAACTCTGTAATAAAAATGTCTGAGTCAGCGAGGGTAGGGGAGGACACCTCGGTTATCCAGAGCATTCATCACCAGCATGAACTTTCTGAAGAACTCCACATTGTAGTCAGGGCTGTTGAGAAAAATAAACAGAGTAAGTTCAACACCATGTTTATCTTTCAGTTTCACATCGAAAGGGGAACATTAATATCTCTAAGGAGAGAATCTCACTTCATGATGCTGTCATGGTAGGCAGTGATGTTTGCGCTGGGACAGAACTGCAGTGCACTTTCTTTGGCCACCTACAGTATAAAACGACAGATATACAATGTAACTGATTGGAGCAGGAATGTGCAAAGCACAAATGGAAAATTATTTTGTCTACTGAGCAGTGATTAGGAATGCAGACATTTGAGAGAAAAAAAAAGAATACCAACAGTAAGATAAAATTCTCAACAGCCAATAACAGAGGTTAATTTCCTTATATTTACACACCTGTGCTTTTGACTTTCCCACGTGCTTCTTCTGAAAGAGGAACTGACGATTCAGGTTGCTCACATCAATTGTGTCCAAGTCAATCTGCCAAAAAAAAAGGGAGGAAAAAAAGAAATATTAATTAATCAGGTGTAAATGTAATGTCTGACCAACACATCAATTTAAATCACTCTCTCACAGACACACACATCTTGTTACAAACTTAATGACATAGAATATTTGTAAGAAAAAGTAGGGTGCATCAAGGAGACCTAAAGGAACTCATACAGGAACAACTGATCTTTATTTACGGTTCATCACAATCATTAATAGACAGCAAAGCTATGCTAATGTCTGTGAAAATGATTTTGGATGTATCCATAAACTCTGTAAACAGCTTGATAAATATATTCTTTCTTTTTTACAGTTCGTTCAACAACAGCACAGCCCGAGAACTCAGATTGCTCTCTTAGATTATATTTGTATTTATAGTTTACAGTGATAATTCATGTTATTGTAATTATAACGTGTGCCATGTGAGCTACTGGACATTTGAATTAATTTTCATCGGATTGGATGAATGAATGTCTACCTTTTACAACTTTTTCCCCCCTCTCTCTTAGTTGCAGTACTCATTTTACTCGTGACCCCTTCAGGGACCCTTGCTACTAAACCCGACTTTGTTTCCAACATCAAACGCTTCGCCCTGGAACGTAAAAACTGCAGTAACCTGTAACTCAGCAAACCAGTGCAAATTCCGATCACATCGGAAAATAAAACTATATAATAACATTTAACGCAGAACATCTAACGTTAATAAAACCTGACACACTTACAAATGTTTGCGAAAGTGTGCATGCTGGCATTTAGCCAGGAGACCGGCAAGCTAGCCTTCACGTTACAAAGACATTATCCGGCGACTTAGCGGTAATCATGGCGCCTAAATGCCGCTGCTTGATGTTCGCCTTATTTCACCTAAAATCCCGGGAATGTAGATCAGACAGAATACAAAAGGGAGACGTCAAGGAATCATAGAGATACTGGTGAGTTTTATTATTTTAAAAAAACACGTCTTAGGAATTAGCCCGACCCCACTCACTAGCTATTAAACATCCAGCACAAAGACCAGCTAGCATATTAGCCGGCTAGCTAACAGACACAAACACACAGTTACGGACCACTTCGATATTTTTGAAGCCGGTGAGGACGAGGTTCTTCAGAAGCTCGCAGCCGATCCCTCCTGCTCCCACCACCAGCACCTTGCAGGAGAAAAGAGAGTCAGCCAGCTCCTTTCGGAGCGAACCCACTAGTTGGACCATGTTAATCGGCAAGACAGAGGGAGAGCTTGCACACCAACGGGCAGCTAACGGCTAGTAGACGCAAACAAACCAAATAAGCTGCGCCAACGCCGCAAGATCTGAGACTGTAGCTCAGAGCGCAGCGCCTCCTGCTGCACAGGGGTGGTAGTGATCGTCAGGTTTTCACACATTTTCACAAGAGAAAAAAGAAAGAACCCACATACCACATACAAACCAGTCTATAAAGCTGTACATATTGTACACTGTAAAACTGTAAATGTGAAATTATTCGTACGTTGTTCACTTCTAAATGTTTAAATTCACAAATACATTTCTTTGAGCTATAGTACATATTTATACCCTGTATATATATGTGACAGTGCCCCATATACTTGTATTCTCAGGTTTTATAAAGACATTTTAAATTTAAGGGTCTATTTTGAAAACCTTTGCCATGCTTTAATGTACAAAATATACATCAATCCACTCCCACACAACACATACTCCTATAAAAGTAAAGGAAATAACAAAAAACATTAATTTTTCCCTTGACCAATTAATTGACCTTGCGCAGTGAAGGGTTGTTGTGTTGTAATGATTATATGTGACAAGCTTTGATACATGAATTTGAAAAAAAAATTTCTGTAAATTTCAACATTAATTTAAGAGATAGTATGTCCCAGAATTAGCAAATGTTTCTAATAACTGTCTATAAACTCAGAGGAATATAATTTTGGAGGGGAAACAGTAACTCCTTATGTATATATTTATTTATTTGGTCCAAAAAGTAAAATATTTTTGAAGGCATACAGTTAAAAATATTGACAAATTGCATCCTATGCTGCTGAAATAAAAAATAAAAATAAAACAGGAAAAACAAGAAAAAAAAAAAAGAGGAACTGACCTTGATGTTAGCTAAGTCCTTGGGTATTTGTGATTTGTGTACCTTGACTATTATGAGAAAGAAATCTCCTACACTATCAAAGTAGAAAGACTCATGAGGCAATGACCAACTTAAACTGACTAAAAGTGCACCAGAAGTTAATGCTCTATGGTGACCCCACAAGAGATGGATGGACACACTGTATGTTTGTACCTTAGGTGGTCTGTAAAAATATTTCTTAAGGTGGCAAAGCCAAGAAAATTAAGTTGATGATTCCCATACAGTAAGCATGCATAATGCTAGATTTCTGATGTGCTTCAAGAGGTGAAGGACTTAATCAAAAAATGGATCACGTCAATAAACTGTAAATTTCTAGAACTGAGAATAATGTTCTCTATTCTAGTGCACTGATCTGCCTTATTTTTATGTTTGTCAATTTTGTCAATTTTCAGAACTCAGTAACACACAAAATGAATTGATAAGTGGAGATTTTTTTTTTTTTTTTTTTTTTTTTTGCAGTGTTTCTATCATCCATGCAAATTAGAAAATCCTAAAGTTACAGGCCAAAAAGTCATATTTCAACTTGTACATTTGGGATTTTTCATTTATTTTTTAAATTTAATTAAATTTTTTGTAGTCAATGAATTTAAAAAAATAAAAAAATGTTAGTTTTTTTTTCTTTGAGTATTTACAATATTATTAGTAGATTACAGCTTATACTAATTATTGTTAAATATTATTACATCCCAATACAGGCGTTTCGGTGGAGCCTGAAGGCAACGTCAGTTAATGGGAAAAATCTGGCGTGTGCTGATAAACTGAGCTGATTGTCTGTGTAAAATGGAAACTATTACTTTTAAAAGTATTTAAAAGTACACTTTATTGCATACTTAACGAAATGTCAGCCAGTTTCACAGCTATTTGCCATCATTTTGGAAAAGCTTAATAAAGACAAAGTTATTGCTTTATTACTGAGAAATTTGAAACTTGAATTTCGAGAAACTTTATGTCACGGGAATGAAGTCAATCATTTACCTCCTGTTGTGTAAACAAATAGCTGTGATATGGCAGAATCAATAGGGCAACGAGTAACCACGAGTACACGTTCTGTTTGTCTGTGTGCACGTGTGGGTGGGTGTGCGTAGACTGATGAAAAATTGATTAATCATCCTCATTGTTAATCACGTTTCAGATAAATAAGGACTATACATCTGGTTTTTGCGTTTTATTACAGTCTGGAGGCTTGTGTGTGTATAGTTTAGTGTCGGCAGTATAACAGAACATCAGTCAACCACGTTTTCTCTGGCCGACCCTCCTCTCTCATTAAAGGATCCTGACCTGCCGGACAGAGAGAGACACGGACAAAAACACGGACACAGAGAAAGCAGCCATGGACTCCACGGGACGTTTCTGCTCGCTGTTATTGGTATTCCTCATTCTTCATCACGCTTCAGGTTTCTGGCTCCTCGATGTTGTCTTCCCTCCTAACGCCAAAACCAGCGTTGTGGCGAGCAACAACACTCCACCTGTCATCATCGGTGAGTTACTGATGCTTAATGTCAATAAATCAGGCACCACACTTTAATTTTGGTTGGAAATGTCAGATTAATCTATGCTGGTGTGCACAGCTTCACATGTAGCCTCGCCAAAATTAAAGGATCAGTAAAGTCAAATGGGATCTTAATCTTCTTTAGAGGTGGGACCAAGTTGTTTTGCAAGTCACAAGTAAATCTCAAGTCTTGGCACCAGGGACGTGCACAGATATTTTGAGGGGCAGGGGCTCAAACCAAGTACAAGGGCAAGGATACCTGTGGTGCCTTGGGGATCTGACAAAGTGTCTGTTGGAGGACTTGGGAATGAATGTTTTGCCATATCACCTGATATGTTATTAGTTTTATGATGATTATGTGTATTAATTTGTTCTGATATCAAATGATAATCAATCATCAATAACGGCTTCTGCAACAGGAACAACAATGACATTGATTATTAATAATTAGATTCTTCTAGGGGGCATCTCAGCCAATAAGGGAAAAGGGTCCCCCATCCTCCGCTTGGCTCTCAAGTCCCAAGTCAAAACAGGGTAGGCAAAGTCAAGTCTCAGGTCAAGACTAACAAGTCCAAGTCTATATCATGTGCTCTATACCACATTTAGTGCTAGAATACTGACCAGTATAGTCAATTTTCACAAATCATGGAAGCATTTAAAATTTGTATTTATTATTTTCCAGATATAGCTATATGACATTTAAAAGCAACATGATCAGGTGTGCCATGGAATTTTTACTTCCTGTTAAAGACAACGCCACATCAGTTTGTACTGATTCAACTAGAATTGTTTAATCAAAAGTATTTTAAAACAATGCCAATTAAAAAAGCAAGTAGTGCAAATAATGAAATCGTATTGCATACCATTTGCAGTGGATTATGTGAACATTTACACTTTGCATTAACATTACCTGTTTATTATCAGATACAGGTTGCATGTTAATGTAAGGTGTAAATGGGGCCACAATGTTTCAAAGACATTTGCAGACTCACAACACAACACATACTCAATCCTGCCCAAGATCTCTTGGAAGACAGGAAAAAATTCCCTATGAAATATAAAATATGGCGTGTAAGGGGAAAACTGAAGAAACTTCAGGAAAGGCCATTCAAAGAGAGATCTCCACTCCTTGAAAGGCCAGATGTGCAGCAGACAATTTCAAAGACAACCATTGTTGTTGTTGTTGTTTTACCAATGTTGAAAAATGCAGAATACCAAAATGGAACTCTGAACCAGCAAGAGAATCTTAAAAATCCATAAATAATGTATTAAATCCCCAAATCTCCCAGGAAAAGTTTGTGAGATGGTTTATTGAAGTCCATGACCTCAGCAGGTGTCTATACTTTGAAAATAATTGTGACCATATGGTGAACCATAAACTTAAAGGAGAAAACCACACACAATGTCTTAACATCACAAGTTTTGGGTTTTTCCCTTCCAAAATGCTGAACACAGTTCAACACACACAACACACACTCACTCTCACAACATTATGGTGCAATGGGGCTGTAGAATATGCATGAGTACACTGTACTCTGTACATTAGACCCTATATTTTACTGTTTTTATGAAAAGCCACAGTGTGACCTAGATAAGAAGGACAGAGGGACCAAAACATGCTGTGGTGCTCATGCTGTGCAGTGGCTTCACACACTTTTGCCATGATCCTTCAGAGACTCAGCAGAAGTGTCTTCTTGACCCATTTTGGGTCACGATAGAATGTTTGTCAACTCACCTCTTTATTTTTTTTCTTCCTAATTTTTCATCTCAAATTAAATGTCATTTCAGCACTTTGTATTATTATAACCTCTGCCATGGAGGTCATGTGATCATTGCTGTTTGTTTGTCTGCTTTTTTTTTTTAGAAGGTTATCTCAAAAAAGTATGGCTGTATGTCAAGAGGAAGAAGTAATTAAATTTTGAGGTGATCTTGATCATATTCCTGATCCAGGAGCCAGACAAATTTTTTTTATTGGCCTATAAAATTAATGCTATTGGGCCAAGTTCAATGACAGTTTTGGGGATTTGTTTGACCTTGGCAGAGGTATGCACTCTCAGAGTGTCTTTTTATATTGCTGTACCGTGTTATCTGTCATTCAGGGAGCTCTGCATCTGTGCTCCCTATGACAGTGCATCAATAACTGGTTCAAAAATGTATTTTGCCAAATACCCAGAAGTGTGATGGGGCTTATTCCTGGAATGGAGGGGAGGGCCCTCAAAATGTTGATGATAAAAGCTTTCACTGATATGCATCACAATCTTTAAAGCAAGGCTCCTCTAAAGTAAAATAAACCACCCAGATAGCAGAAATGCTGCCAAAGACATTGTACTAAAATAATAACAGCAAAGGATTTTAGCCTGCTGCTGACTTTCTCTTCAGGTGGTCTGGATTTTCTGGGTGAATTTACTTGATCAGGAATGTGAATAACTCCTTTGGCCTTGGAAGATCTAACTCTTCCTGAGGGAGTAGCTCAAGTATTTTTTATCAGTCCATTTGGATTAGTCTAAATCTATATACTGTAAATGATTTAATTGCTGGAGTACTGATAATGTCATGACAGTTGTTAAAACAACCCACTCCATGTCCACACAGAAAGATATAAGTATCAAAAATTGATTATATTTGGAAAAAGTGTGATATATTTTCGTGCAAGATTGTAAAAGTGGCAGTTCTATAGATTATCTGCCTTAAAATCATAAATATATATAAAATGGCCATTCAGTAGCTCTGCAGTTATAATATGAAGGAATGAATCATGGCATTTGAATTTTGATATTTCATAATACTGCAGTAACAACACCTCCACCATCTCCACTTCTCCTTGATTTTCTTCACACTTCTATATTATATATATATATATGAGGTATCATAAAAGGTTTTAGATGCTGTGGTGTCATCTAAAGTTCAGGACTGTGATGGAAATGTGAAGTTTCCATCTTTTTTTCATACCATCTTCTTGTTGTTTTTAAGTCATTTTTTACTCATCACATGATTAAACTGATTGACTGTCATGTATGTCAGCTCTTTGCTGTAGACCACAGCACGGAATACTTTATCTCTTCATTGCTCATAACTCATTGTTTGCTTTCGGAGGTCTTTGTCCTCTTCTGATTATGTGCAGTCGACCGCCAAGGAGTTACCAGCAGGGGACAGATGATGACATGTTTTTGGTTTATGTCTATTACTGTATTACTATCAAGTTGAGCAACACCCTGCAAATGTCAAACAAAATATGTAGATATGTTGATATTTATTCCCAGTAAACAACTAATTACATATTTTACTTATTTTGAAGATGCACTGTAAAGACATTTATTGTGTTTGACCACATAAAAAACAATTCTTCAGCAATACTTGTATTGGACTAGCTGACAGATTACCTCGCTCCTTTTAGCAAACATTGTGTTGAATGTTGTTGACCAATGAAAACAAAACCTTGAAAATAAAATAATTTAAATATAATAAAGGAAACATTGATAATGTGCTAAGCCTAACTATAACCCTGATCTGCAGTACGCTTGCTCTCTTTATGCTTATCCCAAAATCCAATCCAGCTTCAACTTCAACTTGTCAAAAGCCAGACATTCATATGTTGTATACGGCAGAATACACAGCAGCGCTGTAACATTTCTGTGTGTGCATGTGTGTGTGTGTGTGTGTCCAGTGCCAGGAAACTTGGGGAATCGTTTGGAAGCTAAGATAGACAAACCAACCCTGGTCCACTGGATGTGCTACAAGAAAACAGAGCACTGGTTTCCTTTGTGGATCGACCTCAACATGTTCATGCCTATAGGCATCGACTGCTGGATTGATAATATTAGGTAATGTCTGTCCTCCAACCATATTACCTGTCATCTATAAATTGTGGGAACACTTTCTCTACACTTTTGCGGCACAACTTTCTTTTTTTTTTTTTTTTTTTTTTTTACTGCAGGTGCCAGTTAACATTATTGTACCTTATGCTGTTGCAAAATGTTTTCCAATCTTTTGTCAGAAGTAATTTATCATTACATGTTTCTTCCATGTTTTTCCTGCTGCGCATTAAATGGAGAATCCTGATTATACAGTCATGCTTACATTCTCCCCTCCTGTTTTCAGTCTCTTTTCAGGTATATTATTATGTAATTTAGGATGAAGTACTTGATAAGTGTGTTATCCTGCTGCCATCCTGTAAATGTTCCAGTCTGTTGTAAGCAGAGTCAGATGCAACAACTGCACTAGGAGAACCATAATTTTTTTGTTCTTTCCAAATATTTTAGTCACATTACATTAGTTTTTACTCCAGTAGTTAATGATCAATGTCCATGTCCATGTTCCCTCCAGAATTGTTTACAACAGAACAACTCGGCGGATATCCAACTCAGCGGGGGTGGAGGTGCGGGTGCCAGGGTTCGGGCAGACTTACCCCATTGAGTTCCTAGACAATAACAGACTGGCTGGTGAGAAAAAACATATCTCTATTAGTGGTTTTTTTTTTTTTGTTTTTTGTTTTTTTTATATTCCATACATGTTTAGGGTCACTGTTTAATCAGAAATGTCAAAAATGGCCTTTTAGTCCCTAAAATCTGTAATTAAACCAAGAGGCTGCTAACCCACATAAGTATTTTTAGTTTAAGTGTCCAGTGATGATTAAATCACAGCAGCGATACTTTTACACTCGCATATTAATAAAATTCTGCTGATGATTGTGCTATTTGCAAATATACCTACAGAAACTTTTTTCTGGTGTTGAAATAGAAACAACACCAGCAAAAAGTTTTTGTAGGTATATTTGCAAATAGCACAATTGGTTATTGTTATTTCACCAGAATCTAAATTGGAATTTGGAATTGGAATTGGAATTTGAAAGTCAAATGAAGAGATAGAAAAACAAGGTCAAAAGCTCCACTAGCAGCCCCTAGAGGATTCAAATGGTCATTACACTCCAGAGTGTGAATGTGTTGGATGAACAAAAAAGAAAAAAAACACAGTGATGATTTTGTTATAACGTGTATCTTGAGGGTGGTGCTGGAGTAAAGACCATGTGGTCATTAAAATCCAAATGCTTTATTCCATGTGAAGGATGAAAATGAATTTCATTAAATTTTATATGTTAAATTGTGAGTACCTCACGTGCAAAGCTGACATTTTGACCTGAGTGCAGCGCTAGACGATATTTCTTGTGTACAAGCCAACATTTTGGCCTAATAGTGACAAAAGATGAAAGACAGGGGCCACCAAAAACATTAGGATTCATCATTTGGCAGCTGTTATATCCACAGATAAATTCTGGGTAACACAGCAAGGATTTGTCAAGATATCTTGTCAGACATATTAACCAATCAAATGATGATTCAGTCCATAGACCTGGCAGGGCAAAAACCACAAATCATCACTGTTTCAAATAAATATGGGAAACTGTTCTGTTATTCTTTTTATGTTTTACTTTAAATTGACTTAGATCAGAAAAATTTAAACTAATTTACTCTGTTCATTTCAATTTTGTTGAATCAATAAAATCAGATGTTTATTATACATGTAATTCATGTAAAGTAAGCATCTGTAATTTCATTATATGTTACGTATAATGACAATAAAGCTATTCTATTCTATCTGTCATGACTGACTCCCGTGTATTCAGGTTATTTTCACACTATGGTCCAACATTTGGTCAACTTGGGCTACAGTCGTAACAATACGGTCCGAGGAGCACCATACGACTGGAGAGTAGCTCCTAGTAAGTAGCATAAATACGCACGCACACACACACTCTCACACACACTCCCATCTCGACACTTCAGTCTCCATCCCTCCCTCANTACGCACGCACACACACACTCTCACACACACTCCCATCTCGACACTTCAGTCTCCATCCCTCCCTCACAGATGAGAATGCAGAGTATTTTTCCAGGCTGCAGGACCTGGTGGAGGAGATGTACGATCAGCACCAGCAGCCCGTCTACCTGCTGGGTCACAGCATGGGCTGCCACTACGTCCTCTACTTCCTCAACCACCAGCCTCAGGCCTGGAAGGACAAGTACATCCGGGGCTTCATCTCCCTGGCAGCTCCTTGGGGGGGCGCTGTTAAACCATTCAGGGTCCTGGCATCAGGTAACAACAAAAAGTTGTATGTTATATGTCAGCCCTACAGGAAATTGGTTAAAGATCTACCACACTGCCTAAATAGAATAGAATAGAATAGCAATACAGGATGTAATTGTATTTATTTCTGTAATATATTCTCATTATCGGTATTACTAATAATGGGCCTTCACAGAAAAGCATTAACTGTAAACGTATTGGAATGGAAATTTCCTATTTGGTCCATTTAATTAAGCACATGAGAACTGTTCATTTTTTATGCCATATTTGCACGTGTAAGTGAAGAGTTTGTGATCTCTGTCACGTTTCACAAGTCCTCTGTTTTGCTGTTCACTTCAGGTAACAATGACGGCATCCCAATGCTTTCCAACATTAAGATGCGAGAAGAGCAGAGGATGACAACAACGAATCCCTGGATGCTGCCATTTGAGGAGGTGTGGCCAAAGGACCACATCTTCATTTCCACACCAACCTTCAACTACACCACCCAGGACTACTGGCGCTTCTTCACAGACATCAGTTTCGAGGATGGCTGGTAACTAACAGCTTTGAAGTTACTGCATAATTAGTAATTAAACCATGTTCAACAAAAAAAATCTTTGCTTTATTTTTTTTTTTTTTTTTTTTTTGGCTGTGCCAGTATTCATATCAATTTTAGAAAAGTTACTATAATCCAGAACTGAATTGAAATATACAGCACATTGCAAACAAAGGGTCTTGAAAAACTTTCTTTTTTAGAACAGTGTTCTACAGAACAGTGACTACAAATTAACATTGTTAATCTACAATTTTCCTCTTAGAACAAATATGAATCTAGTCATTTATGCAAATTTATAGCATACTTTTATGTCCCTCCTAATCTCAATAATCTAACAGAAGCATTGACAGAAGCATTTAAAGGACCATACCAGCAATGCATGTTTGAGCCTAATATATTAAATTTTCATACATGTTACGTTACTGACTACCATTTCCCAAAGAAAAAAACTTTATTTCAGCTTTCCTGATATTTCGTAAAAATCTCTTAATCTTTCAAAATCAAATATTCAGGCGATACACCCACTTAAAAATCGATGTTTCGCCTGCTAATATTTACGCAGCCTTATGAAATCACAGTTGTTTAAATTTTTCGATAAACACAGCTCTTCTATATTCCCCGGTGGATACTTACACTCGCTCTGCACTTTTTATTGCCCTTAGATGCTAAAATTACATAACTTCGAATAAAGCCTGAATATACATCTTGCTCGTGATGATGGATTACCTATCCCAAGAACATTTCAAGTATCAACAAGTTGATTTTAATAGCGTACCAGAATGAACTGAAACCAATAGCGGTCTGGAAGGTAGGAAAAAATAATTTATTCATCGTTCCAGTAGTATACTTTGGGAAATGATTGTCAGTAACCTTACATGTATGAAAAATAAATATATTAGGCTCAAACATGCAAAATGGACAGTAAGGTCCTTTAAAAGGTTTTGTCCAAGGTTCCATTTGATACAATCCTTGTCATTTTGTTTCAGGTTCATGTGGGAGGACACGAAGAATCTCACTGGTGACCTACACCCCCCTGGTGTGGAGGTGTGGTGTATGTATGGCGTTGGGCTGCCTACACCGGTAACATACATTTATGATGAGAACTTTCCCAACATGGACCCGGTGGACTTTATTTATGCTGATGGAGATGACACAGTGACTAGTTTTAGTATGAGTCGTTGTAAACGCTGGGCAGGGCAGCAGGAGAAGCCGGTCCATGTCATCGAGTACAGAGGGTTACCTCACCTGGATATCGTGTTTCACGAAAAGGTGCTCAGTCAGATCCAACACATCCTGGAGGGACAGCTGGACATTCCCAGTGAAATTGACTGTAGATTTGGAGCAAAATAATTGGCAAATGCTTTTCAGATTTTGGAAAACAAAAACAAAACAAGACACAAAAAATATAGTAGTGCTTTAATGTTTGATAGTGAGAATTTGCTGATGATTTGTGTCAAAAAAATGCTTCAGGTTTTGTAGGAAGTTGTACAGACAAAATAAGAAACTTGAAACATCACTCTGGGCTCTGTGGAGTTGTGATGTACTTTTTTTCACTTTTTTTTTTGATATTTTCTTTACTAAATGATTAAGTGAAAAAAAAATGATAGAGTAATTTCTTATTTAGCTCATCTTCACAGCTTGGGTAAGTGCAGCAGTCCAAGTTTAAGTGAATCTAGACCAGCAAATAATCTCACAATGACCCCTTGGCTGTAACCCCTGACCGCTTATCTAAACTAAAGACCAATGACTCTCAGTGTGAGTTTCACCTGGTCTGCTGTTTTCTTCTCTTACTGAAATGTGTTAGCATGAAGAACTGAAAGAATTAACAATGATTTAAAATGCTGGAATAACAGTCTCTCTAATTGGACGGATAGCTACTATCAAGATGAAAAATTTACTTCAAGTTAACCTTTTCTTAATTATCCCAATTAAACCATCAACTAAATGGCTCCAGTCACTAAATTCAACCATATCCCACTTCTATTGAAAAAAAAAAAAAAANAAAAAAAAAAAAAAAAGCCCAAATCAGTCTGCCCATCCCAGGTCTGGATGCACCCAACTTTCTGCTTTACTAAGTAACAAATCAGTTACAACGCTTAATCAGATGGATCCGTCCCAACCTGACTCACAACTCATGGATTGAATTGGAACAAAGTAAATGCAATAATATCAAATTATGCGATCTACCCTTCATAGGCACAACAATCAGACATCATAATTGCTTCAAAAACCCACTAATCTCTTCAACTCTGACAGCCTGGTGGAAGGTTCTTGCAATGATTAACTCACAAATGGACACACACCAACCCCGACTTTCAGCTCAACAAATCAATTCTCCACTTTAGCGCATGGGAACAAAGATTCCATACACGAACCTTCATCACCTCTTCCAAGATAACACATTCATCTCCTTTAAAAAGGTAGTATAGAAATATGGGTTCATTCAGTATGAAGAGCTGTAGCATACTGGCGCTTTTATTAATATTTAAATGTACACTTTTAATGTATTGTGATAACTAGAATAATTAGAAAGAAAGTAGTAAGGATTGTTCATTGTGGTTGGTTTTGTGCTATAGTCTGTGTTTGTTTTAGCTCTTTCAACTTTTAAGTCCTATTAGCTCTTCACTTTGGTGCTGGAAAAATACAATGTGCTGACTTCTTTTGATAAATGATTCATAAACAAAGACAAATTAGCTTCCATATTTGTTTTCTGCTTTAAGAAACTTCACAGCCTATACCATGCACGCACACACACACACACACACACACAGTGAGACATCTTTGTGATATTACTGTAATGTTGAGTGGAACTGCAATTGATCAGAGTTGATCAGTAAGTTCTGAGTATAGCACAGAAAGATCTAATTTAGAAGTGTTATTTTTCAGTACAATCTCCTTCCAACTCAACATGCTTGTAATAATTCTGGAGGAATTTTATCCCAGTTGCATAAAAGTCCTTTTCTTGGCTGTTCCAAAAACACATCCATCTGTCCGTCCATCCATCCATCCATCCATCCATCCATCCATCCATCCATCCATCCTCCAGAGCTGAAACGTCATCATGTGAGTCCAAACAGATTCTTTTTAACAAAAGAATTGTTTTGGGTGGAGATGAAAGCCACATGAGTAGGGTGAGTGCTGAACTAGTTTAATACCACAATCATAGCAACCAAGAAGTACACAATCACTTAATTATAGATCTTGTAAAACTCACACTCTTTTGGGTACCAGTGGAACTTGAAGTAGCACAGAAAACACCACAGGAACTACAGTATATTGCTTTCACTAAAAACATTACAGCTCTTGCTCACTTCCTTAGGGGTTATGATCAGAATTATCAATCAATGTAGTAAGTTTAAACTATATATATATATATATATATATATATATATATATATATATATATATACATACAAATTATGCAATAGGTTATTTTTCCTTGGACATGTACAAGTGCTTGTACAAGACATGATGCTTTTAATATGATATAAATATTTTATACTGTTATGTACTATGTCAAATTCATTTGAATGTTTCCTGCAACTGAATTAACACACTTTATCATAAATGACCGCGTGTTTCAAATGATTATTCAATGCATATTATGTTTAAATACAAAGTTCAATCTTATCTTCTGAGTTTTCTGAATCTGAGATCGATTACTTTGGAGTTGACAAGTTGATTGCGTTACTGGGTGGATTGCTCTGTAATCTCTTTGGACCTCGTGATGATTTTCTTATTCAGTGAGCTTCGTTAACGGAGGAGTGTGAAGGTTTTAAATGATTTAACAGCAAGCCAGTAACTTCATTACTTCCCGACACACACACACCTAGAAGGCGGCCGTGATCGTTTGGCTATGAGACATCGTGAACCATGGCGTCTTGGTACCGGATAACACCCGTCTCTGCGCTGCTCCAAGTCGGTTTGTTATTGTTTCTCTTGTCGGCGTGGAGCTCGGAGAAACCGCTGGAGAAATGTACCAGCGACAAATCATGTTCACCTCAAAGACCTCCTGTAGTCCTCAGTAAGTGTTTTATTCGTTTCATGTTTTTTTTAAATTTAATTTGTATTATTTTACTGTGTTTGTACTGTTGTTCAACCTCTCAGCTGTTGACAAACTGTGGGTTGTTGTGCAACTTATTGCTCATCGCCAGCTAGCCGCCATAGCTACTTTTCTATCGGCGCCAAACTCAATTCAAGATTTAAGAGATTTATCATTACCTTCTGTACTACAAAAGGTACACATCTCGCGAAATATGACTTTATATATCTTTTGATGTTACAGTCCCGCTCTTCAATTCGGCTAGGACATATTTTAACAAACTGCGTGTATGTCAGTACAATTTCAACTTTTAGACTTGTTTTGCCTCTCTTAACCAAAATATCCAGCCGTTACTCGTTCAGATAGCCATGGATTCCAGACTTTGAGTTAAATGTTATTTGAAAGAATGTAACATCTATAATTTTGTATTTGCCGAATTAAAAACTAAAAACTGGATTTTCGCAAAATACAAAGTCGAAGTTTGTCGAAAACTGATACTGGTCAGTATAAAGGCCTACTTGCCTCAATTTTAAACGAGGTTAAGCTGTATGTGATTAGACGGGGAGACTGCTACAGAGCAATTATTTGCACTGCATACTGATGTAGTTTTGTTAAGATTAAAGTGTTTGGATGACAGATTTTAAACCTTTTCTCTACATGCTTACTTATTGCTATTTTGCAGAATCTGAGCTGTTTACAGTTAGAGCAGCTTGATCGTATGACCGATATTTAAGCGACTATGACTCAGCCTGCAGGCAGTAAAGGTCTCAGCATCCTGAAGAAAATAACATTTCAGTTTAATGCCATATCCCTAAATGGTGCAAGAAATTAAGTCTTCCATAGTGCAAAATATCCAGAAGTCCTTAGTCTATTAAAAACAAACAAACAAAAACTGTAATTCTCCAGTCATTCCAGATATAGCATAACCCATGCCCTGCTGTAAATATATTTAAGGACAAAAAACAAAGTCAGACAACTTTACTAAGCAATATGTTGGTCATACAACATAATGCATAACTTTTATGGCTTCACATTGTACTCATTTCCCAGTTTATAATCCAATCAAAATGCCATAACTGCACAACTGATACCTGTTTATCATTCTGTGATTCCCTCAGTTTCACTCTTTGAATAAAATAGTCAACTTTACAATTTTGTTAAAATGCCATAAAAGAGCACATGATGTCTGTGTAATTTACATTTTTTTCCCCTTGAACTCCTTCAACGAAAATGCCTTGACTTTGCAGAAATCTTATCTTGTGTTTGATGAAGTTACAACCACAGCTGTGTGTTCATACATGCCTTTGTGATAGGAGCTGCTTGATCTGCAGTGATCTCCTGATATTTGTGTGTGTGTGTGTGTGTGTGTGTGTGTGTGTGTGTGTGTGTGCATGCGTGCATGTGCGTGCGTGCGTGTGTGTGTGTGTGCCACCTTAAAATGATTCCAGATCCTAACCAATAGTCCCACCATATTTATTTTTTATCAAGATTAGAAAATAAGGAGCCCTGAGAAATTTATTCAGACTCCTCATCTCAATATTCTTCATTTTCAAGCTTCGGAAAGGTCCTTTTTTTTTTTTTTTTTTTTCTATCGCAGTGATACACAAACAGAAAACACACACGCAGAACCTAAAATCAGACTTTGTTGGCATGTCTAGTTTTTCGAAGATTGTCGGAACTCAAATCATCAAAACAGGATGATCTAAGAGTGAGACAGGTGTAAAACCAGGAGAATGTATCACAAAATCTGAATAGTGGAGAACAAATAAATAAATATTCATACATACAGTTACAATCGCTGTGTTATGTTATGGACTGACTTATTCCATTAGTGCTAATATATTTCTTTAGAAGTAAAATGAACCATCTTTGTTATTTTGGACAGTACCCAGAAGAAAAAGAAAAACAGAATCCCTGCTCTCTCTTTTTATTTCATTTTTAAGAGGCAGAGATGTTGCTTATGCTCTGATCTCATGTTGCTCTCTGCAGTTCCAGGGGATCTGGGGAACCAGTTGGAGGCAAAGCTGGATAAGCCCAGCGTTGTCCATTACATCTGCTACAAGAAGACAGACTATTTCACGCTGTGGCTCAACCTGGAGCTGCTGATCCCTGTGGCCATAGACTGTTGGATAGACAACATGAGGTACAATGTTTGCATCCATCAGTACAGTTTGAAATCATAAATAAGTTTTGTTTTTTTTCTTGCAGTCTTTACTGTGTTTGAAAGTCTTTTTTGACATCCTATTTTGACCATTTTACGCAAATAATATATCATTCCAACAAGGAAATTTGTATCTTGGTTTTGTATCTGGATTCTAAACCTGATTTCTTATCAACCCAAAATCAATGTTCCATTTTTCTTTGGAAAAAGCTATTATCCATATTTTTTGTTTTGTGTTGAGATTTGATGTAGACTACTGGCGATCGTGTATGTTTGAGCCCAATATATGCAATCCACATACACGTTACGTTACTGACAACCATTTCCCAAAATATGCTACTTTAGCTGTAAATTTTAGAATTGTTTTTTCTATCTTCCAGACTACCAATGGTTTCAATTCATTCCAGTATGTTATTAAAATAAACTTGTAGAGGATTGAAACACTTGAGATACATAATCCGTCACAAAGAACATGATGTCTGTCAGGTTTTTATGTCTAAGTAACTTTATTTTACCGATCCAACATGGAGCTGCACGAAAGACGTAGATGTAGACGTAGATGTAAGATGTATGTCTCCGCCAAGAAATATAGTCCCAGGAGAAGACGGCTTTTAGAGAGAAATTAAAAAGACCATGCCTTCTACAATCATGCAAAAGTGTTAGAAGGTGAAACATAGAATTTTATATATCAGCTGAATTTTTGATTTTGAAAGATTAGGGGATTTGAAGAAATAACAGGAAATGTAAAATACAGTTTTAGATTTTGGAAATTATTTGTCAGTAACATAACATGCATGCAAGTGTTATATATTGGGCTCAAACATGGACGATGGCCGGTATGGTCCTTTAACTGCAGCGGTGGTGTGATGACTTAGAACCTGTGTAGTGTTTTTCTGTGGTAAAGATGGAATTGCTTAGCTGTTGCTATATTTGAGGGGAATGCTAGAGGTTTGTTGGACAAAATGCCTCATTGCACATTCCAGGAGGAGCTGTCAATAGGAGGAAGGCAGGTGACTGTATGTTGACTGAAAACTGTTATCAGCCTCCACTAGACAAACTGATCTTTGAATTTCCTATTTGTCAACAGCATAGAGAAAGAAGGAGAATCCTCTTTTTCATCAGCCAGAAACGAGATAAATGTCATCAAGTTGAATGAACTTAGTCACGGCGTCACACAGTCACTGATTTGTAGTTTTCTCAGAATGACTCATTGAGGATTAAGGCTGAGTAACTATGTCATGTATATCTGGGGCATTTGAGTGTAAAGGTAAACATCCAGCCAGACAAAAGGTCCTGAACTGCCCTGAGGGCTTTGTTTTTAAGTGGTCCTTTAATTAGGTAACATGTTTATGTCTCCATGTACATAACTCACATATTTATCTGCCTACATACCTGCTTACAAGGCTAGCCAGCATCCAATATGGTTGCTGCTTGATGCAACTGTCCAGTCAGAACAGAGCAGGATTATTTATGGAGGGGGGGAGCCTTGAGAAGACGGTGTGGTTTGTTTTCACTCAGTGTGCACTAAGATAAGGAAAATAACTTAATGACAAATAAGTGGAATTTGTTGTCAATAATGGTCATCATCAACAAACAACAGCAGTTAGATGTACAAAGTTCTACCTTGATTTTTACCATCGGACTCTCTGAATTAAGTTAAGTAGGTAAACTTTGACTTGTGCCAACTGATGTCTTCATCTGTGTACTAAAAACACATTTTATTTTATTTTATAGTCATATATTTATTGACGAAGCACCAGAATTTAAACAGCTTTTATTGAAATGTATTTAACCACACTTTTGCTTTACTCTTAATTGCAGCCTCAAATACAGAAAATATATGAACAGCTAAAATATCAGCATTAGTGTCCAATGGATGTTTTAACGGGATAACAACCATAATCACATCACTGCATAAACATATTCCAAGAAAATAATGCTAAAAAAACATGGATAAGGATATTTATGGACACAGATTTCGATCCAGAAAGTGATTATAAGCTTGATAAAGTTCATTTTGAAAGATTTCTTTTCCCTCACACCTTTCCTTTCCTCTTTTCACTTCTACCTGACTAAGCCAAAATGCAGATCTGAAATTAGTTTGGCTTTTTTTTTTTTTTTTTTTTTTTTTACATCTGTGTTGATGTTGAATTTCAAAAACCAAAGATAAGGAAGTAGTTGTGTTTCTTGAGAGAAATGAGGTCGTGGCACACTTTTGAAGCTGTGACACATTAAAAATAAGAAGTTTTTTTTGTTTTTGTTTTGTTTTTGTTGTTTGCTTATGAATTATGTGGTTTTTATTTCCTGTCTATTATTACTTACTATGCAGATGTGAACACATATCACATCTTCTCTCTGTGTGTGTGCGCGTGTGTGCGTGTGTGTGTGTGTGCGCATGCAGGCTGATCTACAACAGGACAACCCATACAAGCTCATCCCCGCCCGGTGTGGACATTCGTGTGCCTGGATTTGGACAGACATATTCATTGGAGTTCCTGGACCCAAGCAAACGCGATGTGGGTAAGTTGAAGGCCCAAAAAGTAGACAGACAGACACACACACACACACACACACACACACACACACACACACACACACACACAGCATGACTGGGTAAGTAAAAGAAAAATTGTCATTAAAGTGATGATACTAAGTCAGAATGGTCAAGCACAGATTTTCTGATATTTTGGCTAATGGACTGAAGTGTGTGTGTGTGTGTGTGTGTGTTTCCTAGGCATGTATTTCTTCATTATAGTGCAGCAGCTGGTGGAGTGGGGTTACACCAGAGGTGATGATGTCAGAGGAGCTCCCTATGATTGGAGAAAAGCCCCCAGTAAGACACACACACTCTCACACTATATGAAACAACATTATAGCTGCTTTTAGCAGAACCTGTCCCACAAAACATCTTTTTTTCCTTTCAGACAGTATGAATGGCCGACAAAAAAAAAAACATTTGAGTTTTATGCTTTTAAGCTGTGTTCCTGTTGAACATGGAATTTTAGGAATTCCTACATAAGGAAAAGAATCTGAAAAAACTGCAGAAGTCCAGAAACTTTCTACATTTAGGGTTAGGGTTTATATTTAGGCCAATTTAACAGGGAAAACCCAGAATGATTTCTCGAACTTGTGTTGTAGTTTACTGCAGCGTGTGTTGGTTTTTCAGCTGATCTTTTCCTGTTAGAACCCAATAAACATGACTCTACCAAACTAGGAAGAACAAACCAGAAACAAATATTTAGGCCTTGGAGGTTCTCCAACATAATAAGGAAAAGTCACAGGAAAGTTATGAGCTCTGTCTCGTCAGCAGGGACAGGATCACAGTAACAGGCTGAGAGCCAAACCACATCAGGTTTACCAGGTATTTGTGTTCAGGCGGTCATCATATCTTGAAGTAAACAAGCTAGTAAAAATCCATTGCTTGGACGTGTTGTGTATCAAAGGCAATACAAAAAAATTACGATCGATATTGATATATATTTCCATTAATCTGACACATCTGATGTCTCCCCATTGTTCTACAGTTTTCTAAAGGCTTGCAAATGATCTATAAAATATTCGACTTTGGAAAATGAGTCTGTTCTGTTCTCTCTGGTTTTGACCATCGCATTTCAAAAAGAGCCTCTGACTTAGCTGGGCCTTTAGGGTTTTAAGTTGAGTTGAGTCACAGGTTTAGCATTTCACATCAGCGCCTGCCACCAGTTTACCTGTCATCGGTAATGTCTTCTTTCCTTCCCTCCCACTCTTCCAGATGAGAATAAGGCGTATTTCCTGGCACTGCAGATGATGATTGAGGAGATGGCAGAGAATGCTGGGGGGCCCGTGGTGCTGATAGCCCACAGCATGGGCAACATGTACACCTTGTACTTCCTCAACCAGCGGCCGCAGGCCTGGAAAGACAAATACATCAAAGCTTTCATTTCTCTGGGACCACCCTGGGGTGGCGTGGCCAAGACGCTCCGCGTGCTCACATCTGGTAAGAGACGGAGGCCGTGATGTGCTCATGAGTGCGTACATGCATTAAATTTGTCACTTGGAGGCAACTTGGTTGTCAGATCATTCAGCGTTCTGGTAATGGTGGTCCTTCCAGGCTGTGAGAACTCAGGAGCATATCTATGTTCCCAGGGTCCTATGTTCCCCAGTTCAATATTCTGTTAACACACACTTAATGCGTGTGTTAACAGAATAATCCTAGCCCTAACCCTAACCCAAATGTGCTCTATTGTGTTATATAGAGCTGGGGAACATAGGACTCTGGGAACATAGGAATGACCCCTGAGAACTGAGCTGGAACAGTTTGGTAACTGTTAAAGGTGCAGTAAAATATTTTTAGTAAATCTCAGCCCAGAACATAAACTGTAGCTCCATTTCTTGAATCAAGACTTCATAGATTTGTCCTATTTGCTCTGATTAATTACAACTCTCTGATATGGTCAGTGCTGCAAATCTTCTCAGGTTACATGAAGTGAGAAATCAGAAGTGATTTCTCACTTCACTAAAGTGAAACACAAAAGGTGAACATGAATAGCTGTTCGTGGATATTTTCTACAAAGGCAATAGCTAGTTGGTTGAAGTTGAATAAACTGCAGTTTATTTTTAGCCATGTTAGCATTGTGGCTATAGAAATGTTGTTGGTCATGATTAATCCTAAATTATTTGGTGATCCCCTGACTTGTCCACTAGCACCACCAGCAGGTCAAATTTTCCACCTGTGCAACATTTAGTTTCTTGACCTGGAAGCCCAAAATAAATGACTGAATTGTCAGTGGCGTCAGCTACAGTTTGAGCTTACTGTTAACACAGCATGCTAACATGTTAACCAGTAGCATATAGTAGCACTTTACCCTGGCACAGTATAACACACTTTACCACCACTGTACCATACCGAGCCGTGATCACATGCCTTCACATGCTCTCAAGGTCAACTGAGTGGCTCAAAAATATGTCGTCATAAGAATGATCATCCTTAACTTGTTGACTCGCTAACTTTCTTTATTAGCAGTAGAAATGAAGCTGATGGAGCGGTTGAGGTACTAAGCATCATTTTTTTTTACCCACCCAGCTGTTTTGTTTGCTGCTGAGTGTTAGAGGTAATGGTCGTTAGTCTGAACCTTGACTTTGAGTGTTGTTTAGCATTTCTGTTGCTGTTATTTGGCACTAAGAGGAAGAAGAAATGTGCACTGTTACGTCATTACATTGATCCATATATGTCTGGCAGCCACTTGACTTTTGGTGGTACCAGCCCATGTGATAAGTCCACAGACATACTGACGCTCCTCCCTCTTTTTCCATCTACTATTACTTCATGTGTGCTAACACAAAATAGCAACAAGAGCAATTATAACATATCCCGTGTGTTGCTAAATGTTTCCCTGCAGAATCAAACCTGTAACTCTGACAGACTCACACGTTGTCTGAAAATATATTATGTGTAGTGTGTCACTTTTATTTATGCTCAGTTCACTCATGACAGGAATTTTTAAGAAGCCACGTCATAAGTGCGTTTACACATACATGTATCCTGATAATAGTTTTGCTCATATTCAGGGTGTGATGTCAGGTTATTCATATTGCTGTGTAGATGATTCTGATTGTCCAGGTTTCTGATAAGTCTTTGGCTCCTCGGCATTCACTGTGAGTCATTTTTACACAGATTAAACCACTTCAGCAGTTGAGAATTAACTTGAGTGACTAATAGTCGGAAAAACAGAAAATATGCTGATAAATGATGTAATGAAGATCTACAAGCTTAAGTGAAAGTGTGACAACGGTAAAGTGGGGAAAAACTATCGCATGTCATTCTCTTCTTCCACTTATGGAAAATGGAGAAACCCAGCAGAGTGGTAAATGTTGCAGTGTTAGCCAGAAACTAAAAGGGGTTAAAGAACAATCTGTACATACAGCATAGAGGGATCAGAAACTTGTGTATGGCATTTCCATATCACAGTATCCTACATTCTTCGTGAGTAATACGGTTACCATATCCTTATTTTAGAAACCGGTGTGCATGTACGTGCACATGCGTTCACCCAGACTAACTGCTGGAGTCTCAGTTAGTTTCAGCTGGTTTCACTGTTTCTTTTTTCCGTCTACAGGTGATAATAACCGCATCCCAGTGATCAGTTCATTAAAGATCCGTTCACAGCAGCGTACTGCCATCTCCACCACCTGGCTCCTCCCCTACGCCCACTCCTGGCCCTCAGATCAGGTCCGTGTGTTCATGTTTGATTGTAACGTGTGCATTCAGAAAATTCCCCTCCAGAAAGAAAAGATTTAACACCTCCCTACCCATCTCTTTCTCTTTCTTTGTCATGTTCACTTTGGCTTTGCCTGTCCCACTGTCTTGTCCACGTCATCTCTGTCTCATCTTTTCCTGCACTACAATGGATAAGGTTATTTAGTCTGACTATATCTTGTCTTTAAGCATTTAGGTAAAAAAAAAACAAAAAACTAAAGAATTAAATAATTAAGCCAGAATTTCTTTTCATATCAACCGTCAGGTTCTAGTCCAGACACCCACCACCAACTACACCGTGCGGGACTATAAGCGCTTCTTCTCAGACATTGGCTTTGAGGACGGCTGGCTGATGCGGCAGGACACAGAGTCACTCGTGGCCGACCTCACGCCCCCTGGCGTGGCCGTCCACTGCTTGTACGGCAGCGGCTTTCCCACATCACAGGCCTTCCAGTACTCGGATAAGTTCCCTGACGTGGATCCCAAAGTGGTGAATGGGGACGGGGACGGGACGGTGAATCTGCAGAGCGCCATCCAGTGCCAGCGATGGATAGGGAAGCAGAAACAGCCAGTGAAGCTGCTGGAGCTTCCTGGCAACGAACACGTGGCCATGCTGCTCAACAACACGACGGTGGCTTACATCAAGAGCGTGCTTGATGCCTGATGAAAACAACTCGCTAGCTGACGGGAAGATGGCTCAAACACACACACACACACACACACACACACACACAGAGCCACATGTAGGACAGAGGGACTGTCATATGCTACATTATTCAAGAGAAAGTATTGCTTTTATTTTTTAATTAAAAAGTTGAAATTTTTAATTAATTTTATAGATGTAATGACACAATTTATGTTAAAGTCAAGATTGTTTACTCTTGGGCACACAAAATTCTTTTTATACTGGTCTCAGATTTTAAGGAATTACAGGTTTTACCTACTAAATCTGCATATGCTATATGTTGTGTGTTATGTCAGAAACCAGGGATAAACTATATGTGCCACTATGAGTCAGTAGTCCAGCAAAGATGTTTTTATTGATGTTATGAAAGAAACTTATGGACTCAAAAGATCTTGAAGTAAATGGTAATGCACAAATATGGTCATTGCAAAAGGTCACATGTTACGATGCTTAGAATATATTTATAGGATTTCAAACTAATCAGGATTTTACCAATCAACTCATTTCTGTTTGTAATTTGACCTATTTTGATTGCTAATCTTTTCTCATCGGCAGTGATCCTTGTTTTGATGGTGTTTAATTCTGCATGCAGCCAAGCTGTTTGTTTTTTTTGTTTTTTTGTTTTTTTTACTGTGTTCAGTATTCAGTTTGGTTGAGTCATACCTGGGTTGATTATAGTCATTTTCAACTCATTAAAACAAGCTGATTTTTCAAATAGTCTCAGAAATGAAATTCACTTATGCTGCAGATTTTTTTTTTTTTTTTTTTTTTTGCCTTAGTGGCCATATCAAGAATATGAAGCCATATGATAGTGATGGGCTGTTTTTCCAGAGTGGAATCAGTGTGTTATTCTTACTGATTTGACAGTGAACACTCACCTGATCTTTCCCTAATGCCTACTTCATTATTATTATTTAATGACAAAAATGCTGCTTTTGTCACTCCTGTAGCTCCCTGCAGCAGATAGGAAGACTTAGTGTTTTCCATATTTTGATGGTTCTGAAATGATTTTAAGGATCTGAATATTTTGGTCCAGGCGTGGTTTCAAAACAGCACCTTCACAGACTGGAGGTACATTCCTGATTTGTGGTATGGATCAAAGCTTTTATCTGTCTTTATTTTTTTTCTTATTATTTAAACAGACATGAAAAAGACTGTCCTTACATGTTGAGGCTGACCCTCTGACCTGATTGATTGTATTGTGCCATTCAGGACTCACGGGGCCAAATACCGCAATGATATACTAAGAATATCATAATTGCTGTGATCTTTCATAAATGGTGTCATAAACATGTTGCCTTCTGTGGAGTAAAATATTTCGAATATTGAAGTGAGTCTTTTCTTTGTACTCAGGTTAATATTTTGTGCTCTAAGACAGTTTAGTTACTAAATGTTCTTAAAGGACCATACTGGCCATTTTGCATGTTTGAGCCTAATATATTCAATTTTCATACATGTTACGTTACTGACGACCATTTCACAAAGGATAAACGCAGGTCTTCTTTGGAGACTATATTGCCCGGTGGAGACATACATTCACTCCACAATTTTTATTGTGCTTAAACGCTAAAATTACATACTGGTAACTTCTTAAAAAAAAAAAAAAAAAAAAANCAAGAACATTTCAAGTATCAACAAGTTGATTTTAATAGCGTACCAGAATGAACTGAAACCAATGGCCATCTGGAAGGTTGGAAAAAAAAAAATTTAATTCACTGTTCCAGTAGTATGCTTTGGGAAATGATTGTAAGTAACATTATGTGTATGAAAATTGAATATATTAGGCTCAAACATGCAAAATGGTTGGTATGGTCCNCATTATGTGTATGAAAATTGAATATATTAGGCTCAAACATGCAAAATGGTTGGTATGGTCCTTTAATATCTGGATGATGGCAAGAGCATTACATACATACTCAGAGAGCAAATACCTCTGCCAAGGATTTTATAGGCAGGGGTGCACACGACTTTGGATTTAAAAAAAAAANAAAAAAAAAAAAAAAAAAAAACCTAAAAGAAAAATGTAAAAGCGGTTATTACAGCACCACCATCAGGTTGATCGGTTTAATTTCACCTCCAAAATTTAATCACTTCATCCTCTTGACATTATCTTTCTCTTCCCCAAATTTCATTCAAATCTGTCCGTAACCTTTTGAGAGCTTGCTAACAAACAAACTGACAAACGCTGGTGATCACATGACCTCCTTGGCGGAGGTAATTAATGAGATTTTGACTTATAGATGTTGATTGTTGCAGCAAATACAAGTTCATATTCTAACATTCCTGACAGGTATGAAATAGAATTTAAACCTCATTGGTGCAATCCATCCCAACGAGATCTGTAATTTAAGGTTTATTTTTCTAAATTGTGTTTAAAAGCACAGAGTGGAGTGAAATGTAGGACATAGATTAAGTTTTAGTAAATGAGAATAAATTACAAAGTATTCTACCTGTATGTACTGGTTGGTTTAAGATAAAGAAGGGCAGGATGTGACTGTGGGTGGGACACTGTCATCAGGTCTCAACTGACTAAACTTTCCTTCAGTGAGGTTTTTGTTTGCACGTCACCTCTTCATGTGCAGCTACTCACACATACACCAGAATTCTCTTTTTGTTTCAGCTGTAATTGTTTCAGTTGTAAAACAGCTCCGACCATCTCTGTTGTCCTATGCAGCCTCTTATAATAAACACAAAAAATAAGTAGAAAACTAAAACAACTTTATCGACATACAAAATAATGTAGAAAATTAAAAAGTACTCTTTTAATAATACATATTTTCCTTATTTTGGTGATGGAGACTTGATTGTCATATATTGTATCCTTCAGCAGCAAGTACATTTATAGGAATATATCAAGATGCTAGACTTAAGGCAGTGTACTGTATGCTAACATGTTAGCATGAATCACTGCGACACTTATCTTCCAGCCAGAGATAGTTAATACATATGTATGTTGTCTTCACTAAAGTTCATCAACAGGCCAAAAAAACTTTAAGTGGATTAACTAAGATAACAGCTGGTTGGTTACTATCAGCTCTTCAATGACTTTTGTGTTCAACCTGGTGACTCTAGCGCACTGGTCACATGTAGAAAAATCCAAATTCTGCAGCATCCAGTCTAGATGTATGGACAGGTGACAACGACAATGAGGCATTCTGAGGTGTCTCTCTATTCTTATTTTAAAGGACCATACAGTGGTTTTGCATGTTTGACCCCATTATGTAGAACGTGCATACGTGTTACTGAAATAGGAGTGGTAACTATTAGAATTGTCTTTCCTACTTTCACATCTTGATTTTCACTTTGGTTTCAGTTCATTCCCGTATGTTATTACAATCAACTTGTAGAAACTTAAAATGTGCTTGAGAAGGTAATTCATCACAGCAAACACAAAGTCTAAATATTTTTGTATGTAACTTTAACTGGTCCAGCACGGAAGAAAATGTATCCCGCCAGGGAATATAATCCCAGGAGAAGATGGCTTTTACCGAGAACTTAAAAACAACCATCCTTTCTACAATTGGACATATGTGTTAGCAGAAGAAACATTGAATTTATCGTTGGTGTATCACTGAACATTTTATTTTGAAAGGTAAGGGAATTTGGTAAAATAACAGGAAAACTAAAATACAGTTTTATATTTTGGAAAATGGTTGTCAGTAATGTAACATGTATGCGGGTAGTATTTATTGGTCTTAAAACATCACCAAAATCACCAGTATGGTCCTTTAATATCAGACCTGAGTCTATGCTCTGACTCGGGCTGTAAGGGTTCAGGGGTACAGAAGGAAGGAGAAGAGGAAGAGTAGAATAGATGGAGGTTTCTGAGTTCAAAAAGCCATCAGAGGCTCTTCTTCAGTTTTCTACAAATGGCTCCAGGAGGCAGATCCACAGAATGAGCAGAAGGTTGTTTGTTGGGTGTCAGTCGTAGTGTGCAAGGATTTTTTTTTTTGGACACTGTGACTCAGTTCAAAGTTTGCTGTTCTGGATTCTATTCTGCAGATTGGTTCATTACACCTTGAAGTCCAGTGGTTGGGGGATTAACATCTGGTTTTATGGTTGCAGAGGGAATCTGAAGGTCTTATTTCCTGTCCTGCATCGAAGCTCCATGCAGTCCAACCTCAGCAGAAACGCTCCCTCTTCATGATCATCAATGACACTCTTGACAGTCAGAAGAAACAGAGACAAATGAGTGAGATGCAATCTGAGTCCAACTCTTATTTGATTTGAGATTAAGACCAAAACAAGGGGTAAATTATCTCAGTCACATAATAATCTCATGATTTTACCCACAAGATTCATGCAGAATAATTACTAGTGTAAGATTTATATATTTTTTTAAACTATATATTCAGAATTGATGGCATGGACAAATACAAAACCTGAATTCAAATATACTCTGGGCATATTCAAAATGTAGCTCTAAGCCTAAGAAAGAACAGTTGCTCCTTGAACTTAGGGTTTGCTGTCAATTTAGAAAGATCACTGAAGTGACTTAACAGCAAAACTAAACACAAAATGACAAGTGAATCTTGGGGGTTAAAGTTAAATCCCAGAATGGAAACACACAGGACATCCCAGTACCTGCAACTCTGGAAGGCACTGCTTTATCTGGACTGTCAGGTCTCCAACACACCAGGCCAGACTCACGTGGAAAGATGGATCCTGAGAGGACACAGAAAACATTAATATGAAGATAAACGCAGATAAATGAACAGATATGGATGTGCACAAAGATGAAAGCTGGAATAATTATTCAGAATTTATTACCAACTCATAATTCTTCCTGTAACAAAATTATACTAAGAACTGTTATATAAGCTCACGTCTTATCAGCAAAAACGACAAGATGGGACAAGAATGTTCCATGAGACCCTTTTGATTCACTGTATTAACCCAAATGAAATAAGAGAATTACAAATACTGAAGACTTTATCAGAAACCTTATAAAAAGTGTCCAGGCTAAACTCTGTCATTGTTGTGTCCACCACTCGGACCAGATCCAGCAACTGAGTATGCCCAGTCAAGACTTCCATACCCAGAAATGTCCTACATAGAACAGAGAGAGACAGACAAACAGAGGAGCATGACACAAAAGCAGCCAAGTCACGTAGACATAATAATGACTTTTAAAGGAGGACTCCTCCAATTATATTTATTTATTGGTCATGGGGAACTGTGTAAAGTGTTTGTGGAGACACAAATCTAAAGGTTCTGCTAGAGATTTGAGGTCAACTTGCTAAAAAGTTGCAGCTATGCTCTCTATATACAGTATATAGCAAATAAGACATCTTGACTATACCTGGTCTTCTCAGCATTACAATAGACACTCAGTCTTCCTGCTGAGCACAGAAACCTGCAAAAAAGAAACACTCATTTAGTTTCCAACCAGAATAAAATTCCACCATCCACCGCCTCAGATGTCATTTTTATATCTCTGCATTTTTTCTGTCCCACTTTCCGCAGTCAGGCTGCTGCTCTGCTGCTATAATAAATTGGTCTTAATAACCTTGATAAGAATTATGTAGTCATACACTGATGTTTTTGTAATGACTGCAGTGTTACTACAAATCTTGGATCTGTGCAGAAACCTAGTGGCTGACACTGATGTAGACTGTCATTGGATTCCAAGAAAAATTTAACAAAAGTGTTTAATGTTCTTTAAGTTGGACAGGCAACACTCTTTATATATGTCATTGGTAGGTAAGCTAACCTCTTGCAGTGGGCTAGGCCTGCTTTGAGGCTCTGCATGAAGGGCTGAATCCAATGATGCCTCAGCACCACCGTCTGAGACAAGCTTAGATGGAACTCCTCCTGCAGGGTCAAAACAACACTATGGGTCCTTCCTGCTGACAGCAGCTCCTCCAAGATCTCCCCAAACCCCTCCTCAGTATGGTCTTGTAGAGAGAGAGAGAGAGAGAGAGAGAGAGAGAGAGAGAGAGAGAGAGAGAGAGAAGAAAAAGTATTCTGTGCAGAATAGTTTACAACTGTAAAATATTCAGCTTTACAGATTAAAGTGCATATTTATATCTCTCTGTGTTAAAAATCTGCAATGCATCACTACAACACATAAAACTGATATTGGTAGGCAATTTGTATTCCAATAGTTTCCATAGTCTTACAAGGCAAATAAACATATGTGGCCCAGTTTCCTCTCTCGTGTTTGAAAGATCGGATGCGCCCATCATGAAGAGAGCTGTCTTCAGTCTGGGCATCCACTTCCTCTGGAAACATGGCCAATAGGCAGCCAGGTATGGGCAGTCTGACAGAAACACAACCCAGTTAGAGTGGTCCATTTCATTTCATTATTCATGCTTTTCATTCATATTAAGAAGCAGATGGTTTCAGAGTGATGCCTCAAATATTCAATGATTAATTAATAATCTATCTGCAGAGAATCAATCAACAATTCTAATATTCAATTAATTGTAGTCATTTATCAAGTAAAAATGCCAAACGTTCGCCAATTCTAGCATCATTTAATGTGAGGATTTACTGCTTTTCTGTTTTTTAGCACTATACATTGGATGGTGAGTGAACGGTGCTGTTTTCTGCAAAAGATTTACTGAAATACTATTGGTGACTTTAAATTTAGAGAAAGCTTTATAGAGTACGCATACTCAATGTAGATGGACTTGATTTAAAGTCCTTGAAGCTCCCACACATCTATTTTTCAGTCAAAAAACTTTTCAGTCACAAAAAAAAAAACACACAAAACACTCTCCAGAAAATCACACACAGCACTTACAAAATCACACACAGCACTTACAAAATCTGAGAAAAAAAAAAAAAGACAGATTATAATGGATTCAATTCACACTCAGTTTTCCCAATTCAGCCTATTATTGTCCATCTGTCCAATAGCGTTCACCAAGATGTCCTTAATGATGCGCTTTTATGCAGGTTCAAGTTGTATAAGTCAGAAAGAAATTTAAATGTAAAATGTTAGTGCTCTCTGCGGTCAAGGAAGAACCTCTCCAACAAGTGAGTCAGTTAAGAAGTCAAGATAGTTTTTTATATACAAAATGCCTGAGCTGTAGATTTGTAAAAATCCTTAGATGTTGTGCTGGGTTCTTAAAGATTCAAATGTTTTAAATCCGTCATTCTCAAAGAGATTATAAACTCTTTTAACGCCCACTTTTTGCCAAGCTGTGAGGTTTGGCCCTGTACTCTCTAATAATAGTTCCGGATTATCTACCAGTGTTGTAAGCGTTCAGTGGGTGAGTGCTTTTAAACATTTTCCTTACACACCTCGTTTTTGAAACTTGCTCCTCGATTTTGGCCTTCTTTTTCGGTAAGCTGCCATCATTAACATCATCTTCCTCTTGACATTTTCTTGTTTGTTTTTTGCTTTTATCATTCTCTTCGCTTTCCTCCTCAGAACTGCTGCTGTAGCCAACCAACATCCTTGACCAACCGGCTAAGTCAAGAGATATAATAAATACTCAGTTAGCTTTCCGTGCGATTTAGCTATTGATTATAAATTTACCGGACTGACAAATAATTTGAATAAGTCTGGTCGGCTACAAAACTCAATCCACCGGCGTGCGCACTGTCGCGCTTCCGATGTAAACAACCCGTTGTCAGGATAATTTAGGTCCGAGTGATACATCGACTCGTTGATAAAGAGTTCCATTTTCATAGTTACAGTCCAATGTGTTTAAAGCTGTTCATTACGTGTATAAAGTTATATTTATTTGTAATAAATATCAGTGACAGACAATGCAATATTCAATTACATTAATAACACTACTACTACAAATAATAATAATAATAACAACAATTATAATAATAATTATTAGTTGTTGTTATTGTTGTTGTTAACTTATGTTTACCTGCACATTACCTTTTGTAAAAGTGCGTGTGTGTGTGTGTGTGTGTGTGTGTTGTGNTAGTTGTTGTTATTGTTGTTGTTAACTTATGTTTACCTGCACGTTACCTTTTGTAAAAGTGCGTGTGTGTGTGTGTGTGTTGTGAGCATGCCAATTACCTCTTAGTGTATTCATGTTCCCGTGCGCGGGTAGAGGCTCTGGAGCTAGCTGATAGCCTGCTAGCATTTTACAACCAAATTGTTATCTTTTCGCCGACAGAGAGTAAAATTTAACAGCTAAAGGAACACATATGTGAAACAATGACGTTTAGAGGGCAAACTGGAATATCACAGGATAATTATTAGCTTTTAATAACCCTAAAATCCCTGATTGTTTTGGCTCCTGGAGCCACAGCACTCGAACAAGAGAGCATCCCAAAGCTGCCTGCGGATGTGAAGACGGGACGTAACGTTATTTTGGGGCCTAACTTCCTACAACAAACTATGATTTTTATCCTGGAAAATGTTCTAGTATTTTAGGTAGTTTTTATTGGACGCGCCAGGTATGTAAAAATGATGTGTATCACTGTTTACATTTAGCCTCTAACAAATGCCTGTATTATCTTCCTGTGGCTAGCTTGCTAACGTTAGCTCTTTTCTGCTCCCAAGTGGATACGTTAGCAGCTAGCTAAGTTAGCTAGCTAACTGAGCCCGGCTACAGTGGTTCTTTGCCTACAGATGAATATCATTATGGTGCGCAGACGCTGTTTTCCACTTTGCACCGCGAATCTTTGAGCAGTCGGTTCTCTGCTTTGAAATGGGTGGAACTACTTGATCAATATGATACTCATTAAAATGTAGCACTTAATTGTTGGCGTGTATGCTAATGAGTTGTT
This sequence comes from Lucifuga dentata, assembly GCA_014773175.1. Taxonomy (NCBI): domain Eukaryota; kingdom Metazoa; phylum Chordata; class Actinopteri; order Ophidiiformes; family Bythitidae; genus Lucifuga; species Lucifuga dentata. The sequence continues at coordinate 21,785 of VXCM01001470.1, read as the reverse complement.
GAGTTGTNCAATATGATACTCATTAAAATGTAGCACTTAATTGTTGGCGTGTATGCTAATGAGTTGTTGAGTTGTAAGATTCTGTTACACAATAGATCTTTGTACCGAATTAAACGTTCCATATCACTATTACAATGTTCAGGTTCTCCTGTGGCATTGGTTAAAGGGTAATTAACAATTCATGTGTCTACTGTAAATATACTGTTTGTTAGCAATTCTAGAGTAGCACCTGTGAATAGTTTACATAGTGTTTCTTTATGAGCAGATAAATTTGTTTTGAAGACACAGTCTGTTTAAAATCTTTGCTATTCCTCAATGTTCCATGCCTCTGTGTCTTAGTTAAGAAGTAACAACTGGCTAAAACTGATGTACCAAGATGTTTGAATAAATTTTAGCTTCTGTGGCTGGGGAGGCTGTGCTTTGACTCAGTGGACTCAGTGCTGGAGGTGCGGTGAAACATTGGAGCTTTTAACATAAAAGCAAAGCAATTTTTGCTGCTCTTACTGTCCATCGATGTTATAACTGAAACTGCCTTTCCTTTTTATACACAGATACCACTTGAAGACAGAAAACAGAAGTGAAAGCGGGGGATTTTCCTCCATCCCCCATGTACCTCTGATCTCCACACAGCTGTCCCCCCTCTTCTCTGCACATCGCTGTTTCAGTCATCAAATCTTTCCTCACGGCCCCTTCACCAGTCACCTTTGCCAGTTCTTCAGTGCCACTCAGTGAAATGGAGTGAGTTTTTTGTCCTTTCTTCTTCACACACCCTGAAGCCTTTAGCCCATTAGTCAAAAATATCTCCCTTTCTCACCCTAGTTGGGCCACTCCAGCTGCCAAACTGAATCCCTACACCAGAGCACGCATGACGGAGGCCTGGCAGCAACATGCTGTCGCTCCGCCTCAGGTCGTCCACACCATCCCTCCAGGAGCTGAGAATGCATTGGGATGTGCTGTGTATGGCATCGTACTCCAGCCAGATGCTCCATCTCTACAGCAACAGCAACAGACCCAACATGGCCAGCACAGCCAGCACAGCCAACAACACAGTGGGAGCCAGCAGCATGGAGGTGGGCAGCATAGTCAGCAGCAGCACCCCACTCAAGGCCAGCAGACCACGTTGCAGGTTGGGACAGAGGGAGGACACAAGTGTGGAGCCTGTGGGCATGATATCTCCCATTTGGCAAACCCACATGAGCACCAGTGCATGGTGAGTCAGGACAGGTCATTCCAGTGCACACAGTGCATGAAGATCTTCCACCAGGCAACAGATCTGCTGGAGCACCAGTGTGTTCAGGTGGAACAAAAGCCTTTTGTGTGTGGGGTTTGTAAAATGGGCTTCTCTCTCCTCACCTCTCTGGCCCAACATCACTCATCCCATAACAGCACCAATCCCATGAAGTGTTCGATCTGCGAGAAGACCTACAGACCCGGTTCCTCTGGCAACCCCACATCCAACTCCTCAGCGACCAATGCCCAGCAGTCCAGCAGCGACGGGGCCTCAGCTAGCAGCAGCTCGTCCATTCTGCCCTTTCCCTCAGCCCGAGACCGGCCGTACAAATGTTCTGTCTGCCAAAAGGGCTTCAAGCACTTGTCAGAGCTCGCAAGACATGAGAGGGTGCACACAGGGGAGAAGCCCTTCAAATGTGACACGTGTGACAAGGCCTTCAGCCAGTCATCTCACCTGCAACACCACCAGCGAACACACAGCAACGAACGACCCTTCAAGTGTGCCGTCTGTGAGAAGAGTTTCAAGCACCGCTCTCACCTAGTGCGCCACATGTACGTCCACTCTGGGGAGCACCTGTTCAAATGCAACTTGTGTGAGTTGCATTTCAAGGAGTCGGCTGAGCTCCTTCACCATCCCTGCCACCCGCAGGGCACCCGCCCTTTCCGCTGTGCCACTTGTGGCAAGGGTTTCAAACGCCCATCTGATCTTCGCCAGCATGAACGCACGCACTCAGAGGAGCGTCCATTCCACTGTGATGAGTGTCAGATGAGCTTCAAGCAGCAATACGCTCTCGTGCGCCACCGACGCACACACAAGGACCCTACTGACCGACCGTTTAAATGCAATCTTTGTGACAAGGGTTTCATGCAGCCCTCTCACCTGCTCTACCACCAGCACGTCCACGGCATGGATAACCTGTTCAAGTGCGCCTCTTGCCAGAAGGAGTTCAGTCAGTCAGGAGAACTGCTCAGACACAAGTGTGGCGAGCCATCTAACACTTCGCCCGACAAACCGTACAAGTGTGACGTTTGCGGCAAGGGCTACAAGAAGAGCTCCACGCTGCAGCGTCACCAAAACTCCCACTGCCAGGAGAAACCTCTGAAGTGCTCGCTCTGCGACCGCCGTTTCCTGTCCTCCTCTGAATTCGTCCAGCACCGCTGTGATCCATCGCGTGAAAAACCGCTCAAGTGTCCCGAGTGCGAGAAACGGTTTAAGTATTCGTCAGACCTGAACCGTCACCGGCGTGTGCACACGGGGGAGAAGCCGTACAAGTGTGCCCACTGTAACAAGGGNACCGTCACCGGCGTGTGCACACGGGGGAGAAGCCGTACAAGTGTGCCCACTGTAACAAGGGCTTCAAGCAGCGGGAGCACATGACCAAACACCAGAGCACCCACTCCAGAGAGGGCCAGTTCAAGTGCGTTTGGTGTGGCGAGCGTTTCAGCGACTTGGGCTCATTGCAGGATCACACGGTGCAGCACACGGCTGACGGGGGTTACGCCGTGTCCCAATGCATATAAATCCCCTATGAGACAGGCCTAAAATGGTCTTTTCCCTTGAACACGCAGTCCTTTGAGTCCTCCCCGGTGTCCCGTCTGTCCCCCCACAGGCTCCTCATTCAGTCTAACTTCAGCCACATTTGCAGGACAGTCCTGGCTACTTTAATGGTACCCGTTCCCAGCAGTGCTGCATCAGGTCCGTCTTTCTCTAACTAACCTGCCTAAAGCCTAATCATGCTGCTTCCCCTGTCATTCCACAACATCCTGACGTGTCCTTCCCTTCTCCCTGGTTCTTTTCCTTTCTGTTCCATCTCTTTCCTTTGGTCCTATTTCCTCGGCAGCCATGCTCAGACAGCAGATGGCAGTGAGGTTCAGTTTTGAAGAAGCAACAACCACTTAACTGCCATCAGTCACACTCACTGCCAGGCAACTTGACTACTAGTCTGTGGAGGGAATCATTTCCTTGTTTTTTCTTCCCTCTTCCTCCTTTTCTCTTTCTCTCTCCTCAGTTCTTGTCTCCATCATTTCTTCTCTCATCTGTCCTTTCTTGTGCATCCTCCTCCTGCTCCTCTACCTTCACTACATTCTCCTAGTATGCCAGGACTAATGTCTGCAGTGCTAACGGCCCGTCACTGTTTAGTTACAAAGATTGTAAATTTTGACTAACTTTTAACACACAGACGCACACAAAAAAATACCTTACACATTTTTCTTTGTTCAGGTGGAAAATGATTTTTATATCCCTGCAGTAATACTGCAGCCATGTATTTCAAAGACTTATTTGGCGTGATATCTTATCCCCCTCCTCACCCTGCGCCCCTCTGGATTTTAGTATTTTTCTGCTTCTTTCATATGAAGTACCCAGTATGCTCCTCTCAGCTTTGAAATGTTCACGTTTTTATTATGTGAATGGAAAAGTCAGGTGGGTTTGGGGTTTTACCGTGTTATTGTGAAATGTTTCTTATGATAAAAATGTCTGTGAGTGTATGTGGGTGTCATTGTGGGTCATGGTTCCTATGGCCGCTCTAGTTTGTACCAAAACACCAGTATGAAGCAGCACCTGTCTCAAAGGTGCGAAGATGAACTGACCAGCCGAAGTTAATTGTCATGAAAAACCTACATGGTTGACATCAATCTCACCCTTCACTGCACATATATAGAAATATATATTTCAAACTCATGTTCCTGCAGAGATCAGCGACGTGAAATGACGTGTAACTGCAAATGTTGAAGTTTGAACGCGACACTTCCTCTTTCAGTCTGTACATAGTATGGGTGTTTGACTCGAGTGTACTTACCAGTTGAAATGTCAGAACTTGTCTTTCTTAAAAACAAACAGTTTTTATATTCTTGCTACTTTTTACTGTGTGAGAAATTTGGACAGATGCTTTTTTCGTTGTTTTTGTAGTCCATGTAGTGGTGTTATTGGTAATGGCAGGGAATCTCAAAGAACACCCTGTGTTTGAAAGTGAGCGTGTGATGCCTTCCCCCAAAAAGGAGGGAGTGGGAATGAAGCAGTTGATCTGTCAAACAGGGAAATTCAGACTGAAGAGACTTGTGCTAGATATGTAAACAGACCTCTGCCTTTTTAAATGTTTTACTAACCTTTTTGGTCTGTGGGACAGCTGTTTTTGCAGGATGAACCTGCACCTTATATTCAGTTTTGTTCACGTTTAAAATGTATTGAGACTTTTTTTTTTTTCTGTTCTGTCATGTTGAGCTTGATGCCTTGTCTGTCTGGGTGGGGTAGAGACACCTTCCTCCCTGAATGCTATGAGATTCTAATTACACTTAAGAAGCCTGGAACACCAGTCGGTTCACGTGTCGGCCATGATTGCCACTGTTCCTTTTTCTGTTCCATTTTGGTTTTTTCCAAGTGGAACTTTTCAAAGGAAGCGTTTTCCTCTTCCCTCCCCCCCTCCACCATTCAGTCATTGTTTGCAGTATTAAAACATGTTTTATACTAACGAATGGGGGGGACGCAAGTAACATTTTTCATTCGGTTTTCACTTTTGTAGCCTTAAAATGGGGCTGGAGTTCCTCTGCCTCCATTGTAGATCAGTTTCCACTTCCTCCTCTGCTTTCTGTCTCTGTCTACCTTCATCATCACCATCATTATGAGGTCAGGCAGCTGGTCGCAACAGCCATCTTATTTTAGCAAAAAACAAAAAAACATTCTAACATCTGGCATTACATGATTTTGAGAACAGTTTGGGACTTAAAGTGAGAGAAAAGTACTGTATATGTTTTTTATGAATTCACATTTGTGTTTATATTTTTATTAATATTCTTTTAATTGATATGAATATGTATATTCTTGGAGGGAGAGACCAGGGCCTAGGGTAGGTTTGGGATAAAACAGTTGCAGATGTTGTAAGCGAGAAGGAAACAGTTTTACATTAATGATTGATATTGTTGGGTGGTCATGTAAAAATTCTCGAAAACACATCAGAACGTGAGGGTGGGTCACAGTCTTTTTATTTGCCATGTGCTCAAAGTTTTTGACCGGGTTAATTAGTGCTGCCACATCACAAGGACAAAACATGACCTCACACATAACGCTGATGATACACTTAACATATATACAAGTGTATGGTAAATGCCAAAGAATAGTCCCAGCCAAGCAGCACTGTCATAGCTATTGAAGAAAATTAGTGCTGTCACATCCTGATCATTCCTGAAATATGACACATCCTACATGCAGCAGGCAGTGGGAGAGGAGAGGGGGTTGTCTCCCACATAAGCACAACTTAATTAAATCCATCTCTGTGTTTGAACAGAAGCTTTTATTGAAAAATTCATTTTAGGCTAAATTTCGCCCAACCATCATCCTATCTCCTTTTACATTCAAATAAATCACCCATCAGACCCTGGTGTCTCTTGCTCTCTGCATGCTTGCTGTGTTAGTTCCTGTGTTCTGTCCCTGGGAACAGGTGCTCCCCCTCCCTCCTCAGCACTGTTCCCTCCTATAGCTTTTTCAAATTGTACTGTAGTTATGTGAATGATGTAGTTCAAAAGAAAATAAAAGTCATTGTGGCAACGTACAGTACGTGTACATTCATGCTAAGATTAACTGTATGTAGCATTCAATTACACACAGCACTAACAAATAAAACTTTTTTCATTTATAAAGTTTCACGTGTTGTGTTTGATGATTGAAATCAGCAGTAGAAGAGTTTCTGATTGATACACATTGGAGTTTTGTTTTTGTTTTTTTTACTTGTGCATAATACTTTATTAGGGCTAACACAACAAATCAGTCAACTGACAGAAAAGGAAATGTAACAACAAAAAATGTAAAAACAAGAAGGCACTTTGAGAGCATGTACCTCTGCCAAGGCCAACAAAACTTCCAATAGGATCTACATTATGATCTGGGTCACCTCCAAAATTTAATCAGTTCTTTCTCTCTGCATTATCTATCTTTCCCCCAAAGTTCATCCAAATTCATCCATAACTCTTTGAGATATCCTGCTAAAAATACAAATTCCAGTGGTCACAGTATGGTGGCAGTAAAAGTTTTAATGATCGAGTAAAATAGTTGTTTATTAATAATAATAAAAATAAAAAAAGTTCAGCTCTTGCAGGTTTTGGCTGTTTCACCTAACATGTGTTTCACCTAATTGGAAACTGAATATTTCTCATTTTTAATTGAGACAACAAAATAACCAAATTTTAAGACGTCACCTTGGGCTCAGGAAACTTGTGACGGACTTCAAAATTAGTAGTATTATTTGCCATTTTATAGACAAAGATAAATTAATTAATTTTAAAAGTTCCTTTACAGATAAACTAGTGATGAAAGTTACATTACATTTTTACTTTTTATTTGTTGGAGTGCTGCAGATATTGTAAAAGGTTTCACAAAGACACAAATTTCCTCATTTGATGGAGCAGATCCTGAACATCCTGAACATCTTAAAAAAAATTTAAATACAAAAAATATAGCTAAAATGATTTATTGATGTATTGATGATTTGTAGCCAACAATTTAACATATTTTGTTGTTTTTTTAATGTTAAAAAATGTACATTTTCTGTCAGTGTACTAGATATTGCATACGGACTGATTTGCCACTTTATCCCGTCTCCTCAGCACCAGAGGGCGCTGTTTCCCGGCTGCTAATTGGAACGACTTTTTCCATATCATGACCCCGGCAACTAGCAGTTTTTACATCCGGGCGGCTCTCTGCTTCTCTTCACTCTCAAATCCGCTTCCCTCCCTACACTGTTGACCGGGGAGCTCTGTGGCCGCAGGAGAAATCCCCGGATCCCCTGGCCCTCTTTTGGCGTCTGGAACCGGGCATCTGAAGCGCTGATTACCTGCACAAGCGCCCGCACATGCCGCGCGCTCCGCCGCTGGTGGTGCACGTCCTTGCCTAGCGCAGGAAGTCTGCCAAATGTTTTGAATTTAGGGCCCGAATAGAGAGTAGCTTCGGAGTTTTAGCCCGTGATAATTTGACCACCAACCCTCTTTTCCTGCTTCTCTGTGGCCTTTTATTGGTCCGTTTCTCTTCTACCTCAACACCCCGATGCCTCCCCATCCCTGCGTGGAATCCAAGCTGCACTTTTAATCTCCTTGTTGAACAATCGATTACCCCCGGCGAGCCCCACCGACACCGACTCTGCTGCTTTTGACAATCCGCGCTGCTCGGCGGGCACTGACAGGTGCGAGCCTCGGAGCTCCTCTGGCTCTCTCCCTCTGTGTGTCCAGNTCGGCGGGCACTGACAGGTGCGAGCCTCGGAGCTCCTCTGGCTCTCTCCCTCTGTGTGTCCAGAGAAGAAACAGGAGAACCATCGGTCCACTCTTCCATCCATCCTTTCTGCCTTTGGTCTCCACCCAGACCTCCGTGGCCGCCCTACAAACCTCCTCTGCCGACCTACAGACCTCTGTGGCCGCCCTACAGACCTCCGTGACCGCCCTACAGTGCCCGAGCCACGGATCTCGCCATGCCGGGTCCGGTGGCCGGTAGTAAGTCCCGTGTGTACGCAGACGTCAACACGCTGAAGAGCCGGGAGTACTGGGACTACGAGGCCCACGTACCGAACTGGAAGTAGGGAAAATTCAGTGTAACTGCATGCATGTGATGTCTGTTCACAGAAGAGAATGGATGCCATTCTCTATGTGCAATGAGTGTTTAGTTAGAGAGTGTAGCAGATGGGTATCTAATATAATGCATCTAATTTGGAGGGTGTGATATCTCAGTCTGTCATCTCTCCACCCTTCTCCCATCTTTCTGTCCTGCTTTCTGTCTCACACCTTCCTGCATCTTAACTCACCATCTACCTCATTTCCACCCTCTCTGTATCTCCTACATCACATTCATAACAAGCAGAATTCACCCTTATCTCCCCAAGGCTGGATTTTGTCTCGCTGACAACAATGTGAGAAAATGTAACAACAACTCATATGCTGACTTAATAGCATACCAGCACTGTGAATGCTTCTCTCTCTTTCTCACAGCCACATGCTCACTGTTTCTCTCTCTCGTCTGTCCCTATAGCAACCAGGAGGACTACCAGCTGGTTCGTAAGCTGGGTAGAGGGAAGTACAGCGAAGTATTTGAGGCCATCAACATCACCAACAATGAGAAGGTGGTGGTTAAGATCCTCAAGGTGAGCAGACGCCAAAATGTAGAATGCTCCTTGTGCCTTGGACTCGTGTTTGTAATTGTGTCGATGGATGCATCTCTTAGGGCCATATAACGAGCAAAAAGTCTCAAAGCTGAATACGAGAAGTAAATATGAAAAAAAAAAAAAAAAAATTGACACTGAATTTGGTTGAAAGGCTTTTGTCTAATAAACTGTCAAACTTTAAGATACCAAGCAAAACAGCACAGCAGTGTTTTTGAGGAATCCCAGCAGAAGAATTAAAAAGTTGGTGCTAAAGGGTTTCTCGCAGGGTTTTTCAGAAGAGTTTCCTAAAGAATCTGGTCAGTCTTTGAAGCAACATCTACACACTGTTGTTAACTCCACCAAAGAGATTGTGTTTTCTCTGCTGTTTGTTTGTCTGGATATCTAGAAAAAAAAATAACAGTGGATTTAGATAAAATTTTGTAGATCGGTTGGACTTGGGTTAAGGGAGAGTTGACTGGATATTGAGCCGGATCCAGACACATGGGGTTGGTTTTTTTTTGTGTGTGTGTTTTCTTTGCAAGATATGGCATTTGTTACCATTTTCCTCTGTTAATCAAGAAATCAATTTGACAGAAAAAAAGATTTGGCATGTGTATCCTATGACGCATTATCAACAAGTGCAATTCAGCCCAGATCCTGAAAAAGTCAAATCCAAGAACTGTTGGTCCTTGGTGGAGGCATGCATTCTCCTAGCGCCCTTTAGTTACTCACAGTTCTAAAATTATTGTTTGAGGAAGTTTATTTAACAAAGCAGATAGTTTTAGTATCCTGGTCTGTCCTCTGAATGGGTATTGAATNCCCCCCCCCTCCAATCTGAGAACACCAGTTATTATAAAAGCATTTAAATCATTAAAATCTTTTCATATTGTTCTCACTTGGATTTGTGTGGATCAATCTTTAAATTAAACACCATCAGTCTGTTCTGGGTTTGCTGTGGTCTGAGCTAGTCGTGGAATCTAATCTTTGATACAGCTTCATGTGATGACTGTCATCCTGCTGCATAAACATCTGAAAATACAACACTTGGAGTATTTGGAGTCAGTGACAAGTTTTGATGCCGGTGACAGACATGGAAAGCTGTTATTGTACTAGTTAGCGAGGTACAGAGTCGAAGCCTCCCGGCCACTGGGTGAGATTGACGGATGCTGATGAGAGCAGCGCGAGCAGAGTAAGCAGAGTCAGCAGCATCACAAAGTCAGAAATAGCACACAGGCAAAACATCTCTGCTCTCACTTTGGGAAGTGTTATTTTCCCATGTCATGCTTTCTTGCCACTTTAATCTCTCTCTCTCTCTCTCTCTCTCTCTCTCTCTCTCTCTCTCT
>VXCM01001470.1:0-11990 GCA_014773175.1 Lucifuga dentata | reverse complement strand
CCCCCCCCCCCTGCTAATCTGCACAGAATCAGTTTCAAAATGAAAAATTAGTTCTAAAAAGTTTCTTGCATTAATTAAAAAACAAAAACAACTGCTGCAATATTTAGGTTTGATAAGTATGCAGCCCCCTTTTAATATAGTGTTGCTTAAACTATCTCAGGATATCTCACTGCAATTAAAGGACCATACCACCCATTTTGCATGTTTGAGCCTAATATATTCAATTTTCATACATGTTACGTTATGATAATCATTTCCCAAAGGATAAAACCATGTTTCAGCTTTCCTTTTATTTTGCAAAATCTCTTAATCTTTCAAAAATAAAATATTCAAGCGATACACCCACCTTAAAAATCCACGTTTTGCTGCTAATAGTTACATAGCCTTATGAAATTACGGTCATTAACAGTTTTTGATAAATGCAGGTCTTCTTTTGGGACTATATTCCATGTGGAGTGGAGACATATATTCTCTCTGCACTTTTTTATTGCGCTTAAACGCTAAAATTAAGTAACCTCTTAAAAAAAAACCCTGAATTCGCGTGTTGTTTGCGATGATGAACCTATCTTAAGAACGTTTTGAGTATGAACAAGTTGATTTTAATAGTGAACTGAATGAACTGAAAACAATGGTGGTCTGAAAAGTAGGGAAAAAAATTTAACTCACCGTTCCAGTAGTATGCTTTGGGAAATAATTGTCAGTAACCTTACGTGTATGAAAATTGAATATATTAGGCTCAAACATGCAAAATGGGTGGTATGGTCCTTTAACGTGACAACTTAAGTAAAAGCAGCTGTTACTGTGGTGCTTCAGATTTGACTTTACATGTAAAATCAACATGTAAACATGTCTTTGTGGTTGACTTTACATGTAAAGTCAACCACAAAGACAGCAGCACGGCTTCCAAAGACCTCCCAAATAAGTCCGTGACAAAGTTATGGAAGGGCAAACATCAGGTTAAGATTTCCAAGGTTTTGAATATACCTTGAAGCACTGCTAAGTCCATCATTAAGAAGTGGAAAGCGCATGGCACCTAACAAAATCAGGGCGTCCATCAAAGCTAAGCGACTGGGACAGAAGACAACTGGTCAGAGAGGAAACCGGTTTTACGGCCGAAAGATGACAAGATGTGCATCATACAACAATATCAAAGATATTGCACACATCTGGCTTAAGGTGGCAAGAAGAAAGCCCTTTCTCAACAAGGTCCATCTGGAGTCTCGTATTTTTTTTTGGCAAACTTCAGTCAGGACTCCAGATGGACCACAGGTTTGAGAACCACAGAAAACAGCTGCTTTTATTTCAGTTCTCAAGTTAATTGCAGCGATTTAATACAAGTGTTGGACAATGAAGTTATGTGATCTGGAAGGCAATTTGAAGGCAGGAGGTTATTCCTGAGATAGTTTAAATGACTGTATTAAAAGGGGACGGCATACTTATCAAGCCTAGATATCACACTTGTTTATTTTTAATTAATCCATTAAACTTTTTAGAACTGATTTTTCATTTTGAAACTGTTAACTATTCTGTGCAGATTAGTAGGGGAAAAAAAAGATTTGTTGCATTTTAATTCTAGGGTTTAGGCTAACAAAATGTCACAATTTTTAAATGGAGGTGTATTTGTTTTCTATCTAATGTATGTCTTGTTTTTTTCTTCCATTTAATCAGCCGGTCAAGAAGAAGAAGATCAAGCGAGAGATCAAAATCCTGGAGAACCTGCGAGGAGGGACCAACATCATCCGTCTGGTGGACACAGTCAAGGACCCAGTGGTAGGCTGATTTTAAAAAGTCCATTTTTAAGGGAGCAAGGAGTTTGACCAAGAAGTTACTGGTAATGAAGTGGTTAAAACCCGTTTCTCTATTGGTTACCTGGTTTCCTTGACAGATGGGCAGAACTCAAGATCAGTATTCCAAATTGATCGTTCTGTTTGCTTTCATCACCCTTAACAGGAATTGAGACAATTGCTATTTTTTTAAATTCATGGGTTTTACTTATTTCTTGCAATTTAGCTTATCGTTACATTTTTATTTTCTTTCCAGCAAAGCATTTTAGCATTTCAACAAGAAAAACACAATTGTAAGTCAACCAGGAAATCCTGCAATGTAATATTTTATTTTTTCTCAATTCCAAACATTGGCTCTCCTTTCAGCATGTGATCAAATCGCTGTCCAACGTCTCATGTATCAGCATTAAAGCGAGTTATGAATAATGTAATGATGATTGAAATCGTGGATGTTGAGAGCAGAGACAGGGATGATAGAATCTGTGTGGAACAGGCTGATTACTTCCACGTCGTTATCACAGAAACCTGTCGCTGCTGGTATGTGATGGGAGATACTGTAATTCCACTTTCCTTTTTACTCATTTTGTGATCAAAAATCCAAAATTTCCAAGGGTCGGGGTTCCCTCTTGGTCTGGGATTTCTGGAATATTGGAATCTTGACAGGTGTATCCAAAATCTGTAAGACCAAAGATTTTCAGAAATTATCTGTAGAATTCAGCGAATGTCAGTTGGTTATACAACTTGGCCTCTGCCTTGCATTTCCGGATTTGTTTCATTCCTTCAGTGCGTTACATGGAGGTTTTCAGCTGCTTTGCTCCACGGCAAAAAAAAAAAAAAAANAAAAAAAAAAAAAAAAACTGTGATGGAAACCCTTTTAGAAATTTTCTAAGGTGAAAAACAACAACAAACCAGGAAGGAAGAATATTTTTAGTTGATGGAAGCTCTCTGAGTTAGTCAGGGTGTTTGTCAGTGCAGCGGGAACCCTGCAGGGTCTGTTGTTTTGGATCATGGTTCCTTTTAAACCACAGGGGTTAGAAAATTCTGATTATGCTCACCATTTCTGAAAATCTTGGCTTTAATCGAGAAGCAGCGTCTGCACGTCTGTATGTCAAACTGCACGCACAATCCACAGTTACTCTGCATGTGTGGAGATTTCGATGATTTCTCATTCAAGGAAAAATTCACAGAAGGAGATCAGCTTCACACAATGGGATCGTTAAAGAGCAACTTAACATCAAATCCACTTTTTAGAATTTTTTTTTTTAAGTTATATGTGAAGTTTACTATCAATGCTGTTAATTGATTCTGATGCCAATCTGAAGTGTTAAGTGTAAAGGCTGAGCTTTCCCGTTTTCCACCCAAAATCACAGTGCAGCTCCCCTCCAGATCTCAAAATGAGGCAAGACAATGCCAAGTGTACACGCCTAGCTCCTTTTTTTTCAGGGTTTGAAGGCATTTTTTGGCATATGTGAAGGAGGCATGTTTAAGCTTAAACAGCAGTGTTGAGTTGCTCTTAAAGGACCATATCACCCATTTTGTATGTTTGAACTTAATATATTCAATTTTCATACATGTAAGGTTACTGACAGCCATTTCCCAAAGGATAAAACCATATTTCAGCTTTCCTGATATTTTGCATAATCTCTTAACCTTTCAAAAATAAAATATTCAAGCGATACACCCACCTTAAAAATCAGTGTTTCACCTGCTAATAGTTACGCAGCCTTATGAAGTCACAGTTGTTTAAATTTTTCGATAAACGCAGGTCTTCTTTTGGGACTGTATTCCCCGGTGGAGACATACATTCACTCCGTGCTTTTTATTGCGTTTAAACGCCAAAATTACATAACTTCGAAAAAACCTGAATACATGTGTTGTTCGCGATGACGGATTACCTATCCCAAGAATGTTTCAAGTATCAACAAATTGATTTTAATAGCGTACCAGAATGAACTGAAACCAGTGGTGGTCTGGAAGGTAGGAAAATTTTTTTTTAACTCACCGTTCCAGTAGCATGCTTTGGGAAATAATTGTTAGTAACCTTACATGTGTGAAAATTGAATATATTAGACTCAAACATGCAAAATGGGTGGTATGGTCCTTTAAAATTATTGAATCTTTTCACAGAATCACTGTTTTATTGGTGTTTGTGTGATTTATTTATTTTTTCCTCTAATTGTGATTCTTTGTCTCTGTGCTGTGGCTGTACAGTCCAGAACTCCAGCGCTCGTCTTTGAATGCATCAATAACACAGACTTCAAGGTACAATATTCATCCTCTCTTCTGCCCTGGGTGTGTGTGGTGTTGAATATCTGCTTTGAAATTAAGCTATATTGATGCTCTGTCACATTATCTGTAGTAAACAAAGGGTTTTATTCAGTTAGGGGCAAAAAATTGATTTGTTTTTAACTAACTTGGTGATATTTTACTGTATCAGAAATGTGTGTGTCAGTGTGTGTTTCTTGGGTTTTCAGGTTCTTACACAGATTTGTTTTTCCTTGCAGGAGCTGTACCAGAAGTTGACAGATTATGATATCCGTTTCTACATGTATGAACTACTGAAGGTGAGACTGCCTTAAGTTACACTTGGTGGATTAAAGGACCATTCAGGAGGTTTTGCATGTTTGAGCCCAATAAATACTATCGGCGTACACGTTACATTACTGCAACCATTTTCCAAAACATCGAACCGTATTGTAGTTTTTGTGTTAGTTGGCTGAATCCACTGATCTTTCAAATTTAACTTATTTGGGTGATACATTTACCAAAAAAATTCAATGTTTCGCCTGCTAACACGTAAGTCTGACATTTTTAATTTCTCTGTAAAAGCTTTTCCTGGGACTATATTCCCTGGTGGAGACATACATTGTCCTCATGTTGATTGGTCAAATAAAGTTACTTCAACAAAAAATGTAATAGATGTTGTGTTTGCTGTGATGGATTACGTATCTCAAGCATGTTTCAAGTTTCTACAAGTTGATTTTAAAAGCGTACTGCAACGAACAAAAGCCAATGGCAGTCTGGAAGGTAGGAAAAACAATTCAAAAAACATACTGCTCCAGTAGTATGTTTTGGAAAATGATTGGCAGTAATTTAATGTGTATGCAGGTTGTGTTTATTAGGCTCAAACCTGCAAAACCACCAGTATAGTCCTTTAACATGTGGTCAGTTAATGTAAATAAGAGTAAACCAAACAATAAATCAACAGAAATATTGTAGCTGAGGTTTGAATGCTCTCATGTTACTGTTTAATGAGTGTTACTTTCTGCCACACCATCTCTATTCCGGGCACACACATTTGTTTGTGTCAACATTGTGTGTGTGTGTCTCTCTCCCAGGCTCTGGACTACTGTCACAGTATGGGAATCATGCATCGTGACGTCAAACCCCACAATGTGATGATCGACCACCAGTTGAGGAAGGTGGGTGGTTTTATATTTATACATTCTTNTTTTTCTTCACACACCCACACACTCTGAATATCATCTCCTTCCATTATCACTCCCCACTGTTTCAGCACCTCGCTGTTCCTTTTCTCTCCGGCTTTCGAGCGCTCCAACATTTTCCTCCCTTTTCTGCACTCTTCTATTTAGAAAGCAGGGAGGTAAAAGATCATCGTTAGTCAGTGATGCTTTAATAGAAGCTTTTCTAACGTCTGTAATGCCTCCGGGAGCACGATTATTAAAATAACACATTTTAGTCTAAATATGATATCTGTTTTGCCTCATTCTCTTGGTGAAGTCTGGAGCACAACAGTGATTCAGCCAGTATTTACAGCTTTTGCATTCGCTGGTCTTGACGCCTCTTGGGTCAATCAGGCCCTTGAAGCAAAGAGCATCACGTACAGAAATTCAAACAATCATGGCTGACAGGGCAGAAACACCAGCCTGATGAGCGCTTAGCAACAAAGATGTAAAAGGAAAATAAAATCCTATAAGTGGATCCAAATAATTTACAATTTACTGGATGGCTGCTGAGCAACACTTTGAAATTCAGAAACATATTTCCTATCTTGGCCACCAGGGGACAGCAGCCAAGCATGGGTGGTTATTCAGTACACAAGCCTTGACTTATAAGTTCTGAGCCTGCCACATAAGGAAGCAAATAAGAGCTGTAATTTATTTATTTATTTGTGGAAGTAATGCTTTTTTTTGCACATCAGTTTCATTTATTAAGATCAGTAGTTACAATTTTACAAGCTCCAAAGGCTCTTAGATTTTGACAAGGTGGACAAACTAGGCGAATGTGCAATAATTTTGCACTTGCTGGTTGCTAACCACGATTGTGGCTTTGAGCTAGTTCAGCATCCTCTTCCCAAACACGAGAAAAGTTTTAGCTGGAGCAAGTTTAGCCTCAGATGATCACTTTTTTTTTTGTGGACAGCTGAGAAGAGGAATTCTATGAAATTGAGATGAATGCCTCCAGTGCTGTCGGCAGCTGGTGTCTGGAGTTAGAAGCAAATTCTATTCTATATTCTGTTCTAGGTTCAGAGCTTCAGATAAATTTACAGGTTTAAAGGCAATATTGCTTCCTGCTGATATTATATAGTAACATTCAGTTTTAAAACTTCAGTGTGAAGCTGACTGAATGTAAATTCTGTGTTTCCATCAGCTACGTCTTATAGACTGGGGTTTGGCAGAGTTTTACCACCCTTCACAGGAGTACAATGTCAGAGTGGCCTCACGATACTTCAAAGGCCCAGAACTCCTAGTGGACTACCAGGTAAGACAAACACACACACACACACCTTTAACCTGCTTACCACATATCACTTCTCGCTGCAGTCTAGGAAGCTATTACAGATTTTTCAAGCTTGCGTTCCCTTTGTGTCTCTGACAAAAAGCCCTTTCAGACGTGCAGCCCGTTTTGTTTATTGGCTGGCAATTTAACACTTCAGCCTCATGTTTGAAAAGGACCCCAAGTCACTTTCACATAAAAGCAGCACAGCACAATTTTACTAGATAGGTTCTAGTGACAGTTTCATAACCTTTCCTTCATGGCACAAGTGTAAATAAATGCACATTGCCAACAAAGGTACGCACAAGATTACGGTGCTTTGACATTAGTTGTTGTGTATAGCTAGTGGAAAAATCATGCAAGACTAGGAAGCGATGTTAAATTCTGTGCCTAGATCACAGAATTCATTTTGGATTTTCACTGAACACATCTTTTAGGAATGATAAAATGGATGGAAATTTTCCAGTGCTGTTTCCAGGTTTGTGTCTTTTGTGTTTCAGATGTATGATTACAGTCTGGACATGTGGAGTCTGGGCTGTATGTTGGCCAGTATGATCTTTCAAAAAGAGCCTTTTTTCCACGGACAAGACAACTACGACCAGGTAACTCCTCCATTTGCTCTACAACAAAGCTTTCTGGAGCTTTCTCTGCCTTAGTTGGCTAAGATACAACGTAATCGAGACATTCTGGTTTTGAGTCCAGATCCTTTGTTTACTTAGTCCTCTTTGAGAGAGAGAGAGAGAGAGAGAGAGATCGATCCTGCTGTGTTGTGTTTTCTAGCTGGTGCGGATCGCCAAGGTTCTGGGGACAGACGAGCTGTTCGGCTACCTGCGTAAATACCACATCGAACTAGATCCACGTTTCAAAGACCTGCTGGGGCAGTAAGTAGCTAACTTAAAGGACCAAACCGGTGATTTTGTATATTTAAGCTCAATAAATACTATCTGAATATCTGTTGCGTTACTGACAACTGTTTTCCCAAACATAAAACCATAGTTTAGTTTTAGTGTTACTTCACCACATCCCCTCATCTTTCAACATCAAATGTTCAGGTGATACACCCACCTTAAAATTCAGTGTCTCACCTACTAACACATATGTCTGATTGTAGAAGGCACGGTTGTTTTTTAATGTCTCAGCAAAAGCTGTTTTCTCCAGGGGCTATATTCCCTAGCGGAGACATACATTTTCTTCTGTGCATCTCTGTGTCAGACCGGTTAAATAAAGTTTCTTCAACAAAAAATTTAACAGACATCATGTTCGCTTTGATGGATTACTTATGTCAAGCTCTTTTCAAGTCTCTACAAGTTGATTTTAATAACATACTGGAATAAACTGAAACCAATGGCAGTCTGGAAGGTTGAAAAAACAAATTTAATATTTGCCCTAATGTTTTGGGAAATGGTTGTCAGTAACGTGTCGTGTATGCAGGTTATATATATTGAGTTTAAATGTGCAAAACCAACGGTATGTCCCTTTAAAATTGTTAATTAACCAATTGATTATTTGATTGCTTCAGCACTGATCATTATTACTTATTACTTGCTGAAGCAATTAATGGATCCAAATGATTTTCTGGGTCAAGCTTCTCAAATGTTTAGGGTTTGATGTGTCTCATATCTTTGTACATTCAAATTAATAGAAACAAAAACAGGTATATTAATCGATAATGAAAATTATTAGGATGGTTGCCCTTATTAGTAGCACCAGGAACAGTGACAGTAATGGCAGTATCACCCTCTGACTGTTGGAGGCGCTGTTCTCAGGCTGCCAGCATGTTTTGCGTTTCTGCAGGCAGAGCAGGAAGCGCTGGGAGCAGTTTGTGCAGACGGAGAACCAGCACTTGGTCAGTCCTGAAGCTCTGGACCTGCTGGACAAGCTGCTACGCTACGACCACCAACAGAGACTGACCGCCACCGAGGCCATGGAGCACCCCTACTTCTGTAAGTCACACACACGCACACGCACACACACACACACACACACAGATAGGCAGAACAGGTGGGATTTTTCGAGGGTATGAGACATTTGGGGGAAAAAATATAAACTTGAAATTGTCTTAAAAGTTGCTATTAGTTTTTTGGCATGTAGCGACAGGCTTTGTATTTGTTTTACACAAAGACAGTCATTGTGTTACAGAGTCCCAGTGTCCTTTTCCTTCTCTCGCTTATTTATAGTATCAGCTTTCGTTCGCTGTGATCAGTTGGAGAGCAGCTTTGTTCCTGTTTCCTGGCATTTAATTAGAGTCTACATAACATTAAAAAAACTTAACATTTGTTTCTCCTGCAGACCCAGTAGTAAAGGAGCAGTCTCTGTCCAACTCTGACAACAACAGCGGTAACACTACAGCCCGATGAGACACAGGTAACAGATTTTGAAGGAGAGCCTTTAGGATATGTTTGCAGAGTGCTCTGTGGATCAGTCATTGGGCTGGATTCATAAGGCAGTGCCAGATTTAACGTGTTGATAATGGCAGATATTGTCAAGCAACCTTGTTTCCTTGTGTAGTTACCGTGATTGATTTTTTTTTTTTTTTTTTTTTTTAATGAATTCCACCCTTTGTGTTTGTTCATATTCACACAGAGGATCTTCCAGGCTTTCTGAATTATATGGATATTTTGGCCTGGAGCTCACTCAAATCTGGAAAATATACATGAAAACATAACAAAAGCAGGTTTATTGCTGATGTTTGTAATTAATTTTTTTGTAACAGCATTGATCTCCTTTGTTTCTCTCTTTCTCTCCATCTGTCTCTCCCCTGCAGAAGAGGAAGAAGGATGTTTGTTACCTCAACTTTGTACCCGGTTGTGACAGTAACTTTGACAAGTGTACAGTGACAATGGAACAAAGTAACTCTGACCAGTTACACACTCACAGATATGTGCATATGGACACGCAAACATACATACACACACATAAACGCATATGTGCATACACACTCTCCTCTGTATCAGTCTGTGATTGGCTTGTCCTGGTTCCCTGTCAAGCAGCCTGACCAATGAGCTTGAAGCTGCCCCCCAAAACCTTTTTGTCCCAGCTCATATAGGTCAACAAGGACAAACTTTTAAAGACAATTCATTCCCTCTTCTCTGTCCCCCTCCCCCCTCCCTTGTTTTCATCAGCATGGAGAATCAAGGAGTGTCAGCCTCCCCCAAACTGTCCCATATTCATCTGTCTGTCCCATCAGTTTCTCCCCCCACCCTATCATGTACCCCCCCTCCATCAAACAGACAGATGTCTTAGCACTACTCCAGTTCTGAAAGTGGCATGGTGGACTCTATAGATAGAATGATGATGATGATGATGATAATAATAATAATAATATTAATGAAAAATAAATGATTTTTATTTAGATGACTTTTGTGTCATGAGTCAGATATTTCTCTCTCTGTCTCTCTGTCTTTCTGCGCTCCCGTGAGCAAACACGGAAATGTGAAATTTTGTGCAACTTATACTACTCTTAATGTCTAAAATCGAGGGAATCCCCCTTTAATGTAGTGGATATCAGGTCAGGATCTCACAATATCAGACAAAATGCACGAGCCAGCCCATTAAGTCAAAGGTTATTTTGTGTGACATTTTGGCAAACCATTATAGTTTTGTAACTATGATGTAATCCGTCTTTAAACCTTATGTCTCGGGCTCCGAACTTATCAATCAACCCCTTTATGAATATCAGTTTTTGGGAATATTTTGTTTAATTCAGGGACTAACATTTTTGTATTGAATATTGAAGCTGAAGAAATTGGCTTCCTTTGTCAGAAATTCACCTATTTAGGTCAAAGTGTGTAAATGCACACACACGTGAGAAATTTCCACGACTCCTTCTTAACCCCAGCCTGTAACCTCCACCCTGATACGTACAGTACATGTACTGTAACCCAAAGCGAAAAGTTAACCTTATGACTAAAATGTTCCAAATGACATGTGTGCTGCTCCACAGCATGTACGTGTGACATTACAGTAAAAAGAACACACGCTCATCATTGTGACAGAAAAGACACTGACACCAATCAGCTGATGAACCGTGTATGTGTGAAAGCTGAGTTTGAGTCGTGTGAGGCTTTGGGTTTAGGGTTTACAGTAGAGTTCACAGCTATATAAAATGCAGGTAAGTCTCTCCAATTGACCTTCATCAGCTTTTCATGAAATGTAACAGCTCTACAGCCTTAATTTGAGAGTTTAGACGATGCATTTTGTGTTTTCAGATACAGTGTAGTATACATCAAGATATAGATGATGTACAGTAGCAGCAGTGATTACACAAAACCTCACAAGATATAGTGAACAAATCAAACATATCAAAGTACAGAATACTATAGCTCTCTCCCAAGCTCTAAATACAAAGTCTAGAGCAAACGATTCCTTCCTAAAACACAAAAACAGCCTAAAGTCTCTGATTATCGAAGAAATCAGCAGTGACAGATTTTTATTGAAAACGGGGTCATGTTATACAAATTGCCATGCTTTTATTTTCATTTAGGGGTCTTCACTGTGCAACATGTTTCACTTCTACTCTCCCTTGCTGCAGCACCACTGTGCTCACTGAGTGTTCAGACCAATTCAGTGAAATGGACAAGATGTAAGAGAGAAGGTCACAGGGCCATATTAACATGCTGGGGGGGGGGGNGGACCCCCAAATGCCACCCCACCAGGTTGAATTGGCCATCAGGAGAGGCTGGACTTTTTCCAGTGGGCTGCAGCCATCGGTGCACGGGCCGGCTGGTGGCCTTTGCGCTGCACAGTATAATATTAATTAAATTTAACTTAAACTAAGCATATTTTTTTCATTTCATAATTTTCTTGGTGCAGAGAAACAGAGGACAATTATGGACTTATTCGCTCCACCTACCATATCATTGACATTTTTGTCTGGCCATCCTATTACACACACACACACACACACACACACACACACACACACACACACACACACACGCACACGGCCTTCACAGAGGCCATTGAGTGTGCCCCTCTAGTTGTTGTTGTTGTGTGTGTATGTATGTGTGTGTGTCTGCGTGCATCTGTACTGTAATTCAACCAAGAGTGTGGCCAAAGTATCAACTTCCTCTTTGAAAAGGAAACCAGAGCTTTGGCTTCCTGTCCTACAATGTACAGACACACACACACACACACACACACACACACACACACACACAGTATACAAAAGTACAGGAGAGTTGTACTTTCCAGTGTATTTTGCAAGTTGTTTTTTTCCATACACACACACACACACACACATGCACACCAGTATGCTTATCTGAACTCCAAAAATGTCTTTATTTGTTCTCAGAGGGAACACTGTCATTTATTTGTTTAGTAAAAGTCCTTAAAGCAGAACACACATCAGCAAGTCTTTAACGTTGACTAGATATGCAGGAAAACTAGTAAAATACCTCTGACTAAAGCATTAGAAGTTGAATATATACATCTATATATATATATATATATATATATATATATATATAC
>VXCM01001469.1:319295-420546 GCA_014773175.1 Lucifuga dentata | reverse complement strand
GGTGGCGGTAATGCACCAATTTGTTGTTTGCCAACCGCCATAAAATTTTACAGAAGAAGAAGAAGCATACCAGTAGGTGGCCGTAGTATGTAAAGTTCAGCATCCTGGCCATCTTTGAATGTCAGATGAGGAAGAAGTAGTGTTGCTTTCTGCTTAGAAAACAAGTAGAGATTTCTAACTGTGTCCAGATTCAGGCCCCCAGATCCAGGCCTGAATCTGGAGCATTGTGAACATTGAAGGTGGAAACTTCAGAGGTCTTGAAGTATCAGCTGAACCTGCTTCTGCTTCCCAAATGGAACATTCTAGCTCTCAGAGACTAACACAAGCATTTGGGCAGTTGCCTTTGGTCACAAAGTCAGATATCTCAAAATTTATCGCCAATCTTCAGTTCCTCTGTCTGCCCATCTTTCATTGTGTCCTAAATGGGAGGAACTAAGATGTGAGGAAAAGAAAAAAGTGAGCAAAATTAGGAAACAATTAAGAGCTGAATTCCAGCAACACCAGGCTGCATTTCTCTGAATTGAAATTCAATTCTCTCAATGCAGTTCTCATTTCTGCCACATTTGGAGAGTTAATCTTTGAATTTGGACAGGCCTTGTTCACATGTTATGTAATTCAGCCTATAGATGTCTTTGGAGAATCCAGACCCAGACAGAGTCTAAATTTTCCTGTAATGGCTCTAGCAGTGAGACTGCATTGGCTAGACTGAATGTAGGAACTGCCCCTCTAGGATTTTAATTTCTTAGGGAGAAATGACTAGTATCTCTTGATCACCTGATGCAAGCTTTTTCACATTATTTCAGTATTTCATAGTATTTTCAGGAAAAAAAGCAAGTGTTTTCTAAAATGTATACAGTATTCAATGGAATTCAATTTAAAAGTTTCTCTATGTATTTCCCTGGTTGACATTGTTCACTCCCTCTCCTGGTGTTCCTGGTCCTGCTGACTAAATAAATTGAGTATCATCCGCTTTGAACAGATCTCCATGGAGAACGACTATTTGGGCCCAAGGAGGATTGAAGCTCTGAAAAAGGAGGACTCTGATTGGCAGAAGAAGGGTCAGGAGGCAGTCCTCAACATCCAGGAATTTACTGTAAAATACTTTGAGATCACTGCCAGAGCTCAGAAAGGTACATTATGTCATCACTGTCACTGCCACTATCAAGTCAATGAAGCACAGAGGGATGACTCTGAATGATCAAACACAGACACACACATACACATACACACAAAATGGTAGCAGTACACTGCTGTTGACCTATGTGTTTGAGCCCAGAGCTAATGTGATTTGGTATTGATGAGGCCAGGCAGACAGCCATGCTTTGACAAGGACAGGAAGAATAAAGGACAACATATCGATCAAACAGAGCTCTGCCAATAGAATCTCTGTGTCCAGTCTCACTGTACAAATATACCCTGTTTATCTCTGCCACTGATTGGACCGTTTATTCTCTGACACTTATTACATTAAAAATTTAATAAGTGATAGACTTTAAATGCAAACAAGAATGGAAGAAGCTGTAATGTTCATATGTGGCCAAAAGATGTCTCCCTCTGTTCCATTATTGTAAGAAACCTTATCATGTTATTCACATGAACACGTCACATTACTGGATGGAAGTTTCACTCAACCACCTGCTATATGTCCTGTGTGTGTGTGTGTGTGTGTGTGTGTGTGTGTGTGTGTGTGTGTGTGTGGATAGGGGTGTATGAGCGTATGAAAGTAGACCAGCGCAAATTTGGTAAGGCTTCATGGACAGCAGCGGTGGAGCGCATGGAGAGACTCCGCTACTCTGTCGCCAAGGAAACCCTACAGCTCCAGAGAGCCAGGGAGATCTGTCTGGAGCAGAGGAAACACACACTTAGAGAAGAGGTGCTAACACACAACACTGTGTCATACTCAGAAACACATATAAACACACTTGCCTATTAACTTACTCTGTCACTCAGTTGTTAAAAAAAGAAAAAAAAAGACACTTGGTTCTGTTTTTTGATTTTTCTCCTCAGATGCAGAGTCTGTGTAGCAGTGAGGATGCAATGGCTCTTTTAGACCACATGGAGGCGCAATACTATGAGCTCCAGCTCCAACTGTATGACATCCAGGCTGAGATACTACAGTGTGAAGAACTGCTTCTCACCGCTCAACTAGACAGCATACGTAGACAGATGATGGGTATGGCTGTGTGTGTGTGTGTGTGTGTGTGTGTGTGTGGGAATCAGGTACATTACTGTATCCTGTGTATCCATACATTTGTATCTGTGTGTTTTCAGAGCATCAGGACGAGGTTGTGTACTATGATACCTACGAAAGTCCAGATGCTATAAGAGAGGATGATGCTACAGGGAGAGAGGAGCTGCATAGACTTCAAGTTAGTGCGAGACAGCTGGAGGCCAGGAGGGGGCGCATCACTGCCAAGCGCTCCTACCTGAGAAACAAGAGGGTGTGTATTCCTTACACACTTACTCAGACTTGGCGTAGCTTGTCCAAATTGTTAGGACCATTTGCTACAGTTTCTTTATGTGTTTTCTCTCCTCTCCTGCAGGAAATCTGTGTGTCCAACCGCACCCAAAAGCAGCAGAAACCTCAAACTATCCAGAAAGATTCCATCAGGGCATCCCATCAGGTCTTGCATGTAGAGATTTTCCATTTTTGTTTAATAATGAAGTGACTATGCTGGTAAAATATAAGCAATATCTCTCTCTTTCTCCAAATGGCTAAATTCTCCATCTGAAGACTGAAGAAGAGGAAGATGAGGAAAGGAAGAACAGCAGAGTTAGTCAGGAGAGACAGAGAACTCTTGACAGACTACGCACTTTCAAACAGGTACTTGCACTCTTCTTACCTTTCAATATGTTAACACAGATCTTTCTTACTAATCTTCTGTTTTTCCTTTGCTCCATCTCTCCATTTCACTCTCCCTCTCTTTCTCTCTAGCGGTACCCTGGACAGGTGATTCTCAAGTCCGCCCGACTCCGCGTGGCCCANTTTCTCTCTAGCGGTACCCTGGACAGGTGATTCTCAAGTCCGCCCGACTCCGCGTGGCCCACACCAGAAGAAGAGAGCGAGGAAGGAGTGTAGAAATGAGTGGAGGAAGTGACAGAGAGGAGCACGTGGACTCTGTTTATGTGCAGACTCGTGCTCATCCCTTGTGTCTGAGCACCAGTGTGCAGACGGACCCCAGTCCCACCTCCACGCTCACCACCCAGCCCGTCACAGCCCTCACAGCATCGCTTCCTCCGCTCCCAGTGCCCACTCCTGCAGACTCCTCCTGCTCTCCGTGCTCCCTGTCCTCACTGTTGTCATCCCCAATCTCTCCTCCTCCTCCACCCCCCCCTCCACCTCCCCCTCCAGCTAATGAGGAGTCCTCACCTTTGGGGAGCCCAGGCCATCAGAGCCAGGGGCAGAGGACTGAGAGCAAGAGTGCAGCACAACAACTCTCACCCTCTCTGCTGGGACCTTTCATCCCTCGCTTCTTCGATAGCAGCCAACTGATGAGCGCCCGGAAAAAGTTAAGGAAGATCCCAGAGTTTGAGGCCGACAGCAGAAGAGGTACTGGTAGCTGCTGCCATAAGATTGTGTAGTATCATAGCTGAAGAAAGAGGCAATGAGATTAGCCAGGTGTTGTACTCACACTATGTTCTCCTGTATGCAGTGAGCTCTCCCATGGATGAGGTGCTGGCCTCCCTGAAGAGAGGCAGCTTCCACCTGAGAAAAGTGGACCAGCGGCCCCTGCCTCTTACCAAGGTAGATGATGACCCCAACAGCATTCTGGCCCAGATTCGCCGGGGTGTCAAACTGAGGCGTGTCCCCCGAAATGAGAGAAGGGAGCAGGGAGAACTCCCGGCCTCCACTGACCCCCTGACCAGGAGCATCCATGAGGCGCTGCGACGCATCAAGGAGGCCTCACCAGAGTCTGACTCGGATGACGACGGGCTGGCCGGCCAAGAATGGGAAAGCTAGGCCTCAGACTCAGAAACAATGAATCATACACACACAAATGCCTACTGTACAGACACACACACACACACTTACTCATGCTCAAGCAGGCAATGCCCAGTCACAGGTAGTGACTACCAGGGCCTGAGTCTCACTAAATCCTATCACAACTAACTAAATGCTCTGGTCTATTGTCAACCTGCACATCTGTATTTCCATATTTCCACACTATATTCACCATGATGAAGGACATTGTTAGTGTTTATTTCTATTGTACAGTACTGTGGGTTTATCCCTATTGTCTGGCTGTAACGATGACATTATTTTTCTTTTTTTTTTTTTTTTTTTTNTTTTTTTTTTTTTTTTTTGTTCAGTTGTACTGTTGAAGACGTCTGCACTGGCCTTTTCTGGACACACGTAAACAGCACATAAAAAAGTACGACACCAACACACTGCACTTCAGTTTCTCCGTTATTTGTGAAATTGAAGTTATTTGTGTAACTGAAAACCTCATAGTGAAGCTGTACTGCTGTGAGCTCTGTGATTGTTGCCAGTTGCCCTAACGCGTTGCTCAAGAGTGAGAATCTTTAAGTAGCTAAAATATGTAATGGGTAATTTAGTGACTCCAAAAGAAGGTCCCACCGAGATTTGAACTCAGATCGCTGGATTCAGAGTCCAGAGTGCTAACCATTACACCATGGAACCTGCATGCAGTATGACAGCTTCTGCTCTCTCCTAATTTTAGTCAGCCAGAAAACTATGACTGAACCATGCTAAGTTGAATAGCTGGTTTTATCCTATCACATGTGGCTGTGGTAGAGCGAAAGCACCTCTGCTTTTCTAATCTGACACTGCACAAAGACACTAGTCTGTCTGTTAGCCAGATTCCTGCCCATCCCCCCTTCCTGTCCTATCCCACCATCCCCACTCTGACTCACTGGGTGAGGGAATACTGTATGTATTGGTCCATCTGTTCGACGGCAGCATATGGTCTGGCTGGTGGGAGATATGAAATGTCACAAGAGGTTTATCATTTGATGCCCTATTCAACCAGACCTGTAAGCTGATACTGGTCACCTAGAGAAGGGGAGGATCAGAGGAAGGGTCACTGGGTCATTGGCAGGGCTGCAGGGTTGGTGGGTGTGTTAGCAAGGCGGAGGTCATGGTTAGTAGTCTTTGAGGAGTGTGGGTTGGTGATTCCCAGAGTTAGTATGTGGGATACTCACAGCAGCTGCTGTGAAACCGGTCACGATTATTGCAGTGATGGATGGCATGTGGGAGGTCAGATTCTTAGAGAACCGTAGGGAGTAACCGTGGGCCGTGGAGCAGGCGGTCCTGATTGATGCTGTTTCTCCTGCTGTCTTATTCACTTTCTCTCTGCTCTTCTATTCACTGTTGGCTAATTTCTTTCTCTCCACTCAGTGGGCAGAAGCACACAGTAGGAGGTCTGTTACTCACTGTGCTGGGGGTGAAAACATGCACATGCACACATGGACTCGCACACTAACTCACAAGCACATGCACATTTTCATGGCAAAGTGAGTCTACAGTCTCCTTTTCTAAATCCTCCAAATCTTTCTCTTTCAGAAATTATTTTATCATTTCACGGTATTTAATACAACATTTCAGATCACATTATCTGTACAGCTACACCTTTTTGGTTGTTTTAACAACTGGTAAAGCATTATAATTGATAATAGTTGAGTGAGTTTAAAGCACTGAACATTTAGAATTGGGCCTAATGAACTGTGATGAATCTGCTCATACAGGACAGTGGGTAATTAGTGGCACAGGAAATTACACGAAAATAGATGTAAACATGAAGCAGAAATATATGAATTAATTAACTAAGCTCTGAGTTTGGAACAGCCACGCATGCACTGTCCTGAACAGCTTTGATGCAAAGATTGTGCTTTTTTTTCTATTTGTGTTTGTATTGAGAGCTGGTTACAAATGCCCATTCACTGATTTATCATGAAGCAGAAATATGGGAATACTGTATATGTCACATTGTACAGCTTGGAAAAAAACTCATTGCTAAAGCGAGTTTAATATTTTTCCGGCAGAGCAAATCTGAGGCACTTTTTCATGAATTCTGTCATCATCAGCACAATGTTCTACCATCGTAACTTTATCATGTAGCATGAGACAGACAACCAAGTCCGACTTGACTTTTAACTTGAATCTTACCTGACTTGATGTCACATAATGATCAGGGCAGGGTTTTCCCAAAATCATGTTAGCAGATCATCTATGCTCCACGAAAGAATTACCAACAATGTGCTCAGTAGTAAGACACTTTCGGGAAACGGGCTCTGAATGTAATGCCATTGCCATGAACCAACCATCACATGACAGGTGAAACTTAGAAACACATTGTCATAAATAACCTTAACAGCTTTTTGTCAACTAATTGTAGCTGTGTCTGAAATCGCACTCTCATTCTCTATTCACTAAACAGTAAAAACTATAGAAGTCTACAGAAGCTGAGATTTTACATTTTGTATCACACTGACAGGTGTATAGAGTGTGGAAATATAGTGTTCACATCTGGCATCTTATTTGACAAGGCAAAGCATTGCATTGTGGGATTTATTTTAGCAAAAAATGACAGATGTTATGGATATAGTTTGTTTTGGTTTTTTTTGTTTTTTTGCAGGAATTTCTGAGACCACTACAAAGTGCACAAATCTTACACCTTGAATTTCAATACAAAAAAAAAAAAAAAAANAAAAAAAAAAAAAAAAAAATGGCAGAATGTGAAAATCATACAGTAGAAAGTAAATATGGAGCGATTTCAGACACAGCTCATTTACTGTGGCATTTTGTATATTGTTTTTCCAAAGTATCTCAAGCCAAAATGTTTTACGATTTGTTTGCTTGTCATGAACATTTCCTGTGTTGAGCTGTTATCCAGACAGGTGGACTATATGACCCTCTCTCTGAATAAAAGTGCAATATCACGTATAGAGAAAGACAGGAAAAAGGATGAAAACTTAATAAGTGATGAATTCAGATTGATTGTCTAAATCAGTGGACCTATAGAACATTGCAGCTCGTTTTACACAGTAGTGTATAAGATATACTGTTCCAAGAATACCTTTTGCCTTTAGTCCTACCATATTCATTTATTCAGATCTCTTTTTATTTACAACCTTTCCTCTGCATTTGAATAAACCTTGTGAAGCAAAGTCTGAGATTGTTTCACTGTGGAACACTTGTTCACAAACAGAACAAAAGCAATCTTCACATGATAAATTCTGCGCTCATTGTATTTGAATATAAAACATAGCATTTTCAGTTCACAGAGGTGTATTCTTAGTGTCAAAGGTTTCAGTTTGGCTGAAGCACCAACAGGTGTGACTCCTGATCATTTTCACCAGCATTTGGTAAATCCTTTCACCTGCAAACACACGTCTCTCCAATCTACAAACATCATGAGCCTGAGGTACCTCTTTAATATCATGAGTTGAAAATTACTCTAAATAGTCAAAAATATTGCCAGTCTTCATATACCTCTAAATACAATAATAATAATAATACCTACATTAAATACCATAAGTTACAAAACAGGAGAATGAAAAGCTTCTTATCTACTACTGTACAAAGGCATTCATTAACAATAGCTTTAATCTTAACTTCCATCTGTCATTCTGCTGTGTGAGTTAAACCAAAAAGAAAGATTTTAGGTAACTTCCCTGTACATGGGCCTTATTTCTGAGTATTAACCTAAATATACTGTGCTAGTACTCAATGCAAACCTCTTGATATATATAATTTAGTTTTAAATGTGTAACAACACAGTGTTGGAACACTGACTGGAACTCCTTTGCCTGTATTTTGTATTGTGTTGTTACACATTTCAAATACTGTATATATTTTAAGAGGTTTTCATTGATTACCTACAGGCTATTACTATATATTCTACAACAAGTACACAATACTTTCCTATGGTTAATACACACCAATAAGCCCCTGCAGGGTGTTACTGCATTTGAGTTATCCATCCATTCATTTACAATGCCATTTTGAGTAGAAAGTTGACTTATACAGCGTTATAATTATATCATCAGTATTATAACATATCTTGTGTAAAAAAAAAAAAAAGAAAAAAAAAAGAATAGAAACTGGGTACAGTTCCGTATTCACCCATGAAGAGTGAAAAATCTGTGGCCAGTTTCACCGAGTGTGGAGATTCACCAACACTAGGATGACACGCTAAGCCCTTCATGACACTACTTCAACCAGACAGGGCTGCCACACAGGTTCGCGGTCAACAGTAGTACACTTTCAGGGGGATCAGTGAGTTGCATTTGACCTATCTGCATGAGTCCACTGAGTAGAGTACCTGATAGTTAGATAGAGGTGTTCTGTAGAGCCTGTCTGGCATTGCTCAGTGTGTATGTGTGTGTGCGTGTGCAGGCCATGATCTCCAAAACAGAGTCTTTCTCTTACAGCACATAACACGCACATTTTATATACAGACAAGTACACTTATGTGTGCTTTGAAGGCACACATTACCGTAAAGGTCAGGCCTGGTTCAGTAACACACACCACACTGAGTTTGGCAGGAAGACAGGTCAGGTGTCTGTGAAGGAGGAAGCAGTCTGGATACAGGAATTCTCATCTATCTCACGCTTGCACACACCCTCAAAAATTTCTGTGTGGCACAAATAATGCCTCTGGAAGATTCAATAATCATATATCATATAGAATTTTTAACATTTAATATTTTAAGTACTTTAAATATTTATTTGAAAATATTCTGTGGGTACCAGTCTTCATATTTCATTTCCACTTGAGAAGTAATCAATTTCTCCACTTTCCAGCAGCCCTGTGTCCAGGCTAGGGAGAAGCGGTCTCACTCCAGGCCAAAAGGTGAAGCAGGGAGAGCTGTCATCCTGTTTCCAATGACTCCATTGGCAGCCTGAGCACATACATGTGAGTCGGCTCCTTTATATTCAACACGTCTGTACAGTAAGTCACTTTGGATCAAAGCATCTGCTAATTAGAGGACAATATTTTGGGTGGATTTGGCAGCTTTGGCGCAGTTCTTTGAGTTGTAACAGCAATTATTTCCACACGACTTTCAACATTCCCACTTGGGGTGGGGTGGGTGGGGGCAGTTTAAAGAGGAAGAAATAGAGTTTTGTGACATTGTGGCTCTGCAAGCTGCAAGTTGTGGTGCAGTTCTCTTAATCATACAGCAGATGACACTGAGGTGCAGTTCTCAAGTTAACTCTCTCTCTCTCTCTCTCTGTGTGTGTGTGTGTGTGTGTGTGTGTGGTTGAAATCCATCCCCCAAGTACAGCAGGCATCCGTAACCATAGGGATCAATTTGACTAAGGTTACATCCATACCAGCCAATCAGAAGGCAAGATGAGGCAGTGCCTGTGTTGCCTTGAACTACAGGAGTGCCTGTGGTTAAAGCTCAATGCCTGCAAGTTAACAATGGGGGAATAGCTGCCCTTTTTAAGCAAGATCAGAATTAGGGCAGTGTAGTGTATCTCAGTTTAAATGTGTCTGGGGAGTATAGGAGGAGGTGCACAGGGCAGGGTGGGCAGGATTGTTGAAGGTGGGGTGGAGGTCAGGGGTGTCTGGGGGGTAAATTATCATATGGCTCTGTGTGTGAAGCTTCGTTAGCTCCTTCTCTAGCTGGCCTCCTCTATGAGCCGGGCCAGGGTGTCTCTGAGCTCCGTCAGCTCAAAGATCTTGCCATCCAGCAGCTCCAGCAGTGTCCGCAGGCTCTTCCTGAAATTCTCCTGCTCCTCCTGGTTCTCCTCCAGTCGCTGCTCAGCGCCCGCCAACTGCTCCTCCAGCACCCTACCACGCAGCTCTGTCTCCTGGGGGNGGGGGGGGGGGGGGGGAGAGAGAGTTTTGTCATGTGATTCTTAATAAGAATCTGGATACCTCTCCACAGGTTATGGCTGTGCTTTTCTTCTGACATAAGCAAAATGCACGAGGCAGCAATGACAGCAAAATATAGGGATATTTCAACTTTCTGTCTCTCACCTCCAGTTTCTGGGTAAGTGCGTCTTTCTGTTCCATCAGGTCATTCATATTTTCCAATTCTTCTTTCAACCTTTCCATTTCCTGAAAGATGTAAAAACAGGTTAAGTAGCTTTGTAACACAGTGATGCTGGTGCAAAGACATTGCATTTACTATTATATTCCACACACTCACGCACACACCTCCTCTTTATCCCTTAATGTGTTCTCCAGCTCCTCTATAGTTTGATTAAGCTCAGTCTTCTGGGATTTGATTACTGGGGTTTGGTTGCTCTGACACTCAAGCTCCGTCACCTGCAGGGACAAAATGGACACAAGGACTCAGATCCACACAGAGAAATGAGAGCAAAAGAAACTTTCACTCCCATATTTCTTATTTACCTGAAATCCCCTTATCTCAACACTCATAATTCATCTGCCTCTGTTTTCTCATATTGTATAGAGTAGTTTCATGGTGTAAATTAGCACTCTGGACTTTTGAATCCAGTGATCTGAGTTCAAATCTCAGTGGAACCATTGTTAAAATTGAATTATTCTTATGTAAGAATAATGTGCACACACTAAAGGCTAATTCAGTAAATTTACAAGGTATGAATGTAGATTAAATTGTTAATTGTTTTACCCCCNCCCCCCCCCCCCCCCCCAAATTAGTTTACTATCTCTACCCTTTATTATTATTTTTTTGTATTGGATTGTCATTTGTCTTGTGCACCATGGTCTGCGTTGTTAGCACCTTGCAACTCTATTATCATTATTATTGTGTGTTAAACTCGGCTATATTGCTAAGCACCTTAACTCTGTTTTAAAATGAGCTATATAATAAAGTTATTATTATTATTATTATGTTCCTTCCAGTGTGTGTGGCCTGATCAATTTTCTTATCCCCTAAAAAAACTTATCCTCTCTGGGATCAATGGAGACAAATTTCATTAGTACTGTTCTTTGGTGTAAAGGTTAGCACTCTGAATCCAGTGATCTGAGCTCAAATCTCAGTGGAACCTGTGTACTTCGAGATTAATGGCTCCAAATCTGCTTTTCTTTTAATATGAACTAATTTAGCCAAACATTAAACACCATCCCTGCTTTTCTCACCCGTTTGTGAAGTCTCTCAGCCTCCTCCTGATAGGCAGCCAGCTGTTGTTTCCACTGTTTGACATTTGCTGTGGATTCCAGCAGAGCTGCTGTTAGCTTGGCATTGTTCCCCTTTAGTGCTTCTAGCTCAGCCTCCCAGTGTTTTGTCATAGCGGGGCTGCAGGACACAGGGACATATAGTACAAACTGTCAGTTTATCACAAAGTTAATGTTTATATGTTCATGCTAGATGTGCATTATGTCTTGGATGGGTCCATCCATCTATCCAAACTGCAGTGGGCACTCAGACTAGAGGTTGGCACTTGTTATTTAATATCTGTGAAGGCAGCTGCCTATCATTCCACACAAATTGTAATCCAAGATTATATCCTCACTGTATGGATCATAATGTGGTCCAGGTACTCAGAGGAAAAAAGAGAGGGGGATTACAGAGTGTGACTGAATTTCACAGAGAGGTGTGGGTGGGAGGAAAAAATACTTGTATATGGGCAGTGCAGTCAATAGAGCAGAGTTGAAGTATAATATTAGATAACTTTTTCAAACTTTCTGTGGGGGAAAATACACAACGATGCTTCCACTGAGCATCTCTGTTTTTCGATATGAGCACTGCAGGCTTTCATCTGAGGTTTACATAATGCCCACTCACCGTGTCTAACATAATACAGTAGCTGATTTGGATGGGGGAATGTACAAGGGATCTAAACGTTGTCAAGTACCGACATCGAGTCAAGTACCTTTGTAAAGGAGCTCCCACTCCCACACACTTCACAGTACTTCCTCACAGCAGCAGAATCACAAACACAAAAGGTAGCTTCGCTCGCTCAAGGAGTGATGAGGGTCTTTGTATGACCCATAACAATGTTTTCAGTTTTCTTCCACCCACTCACTGACACACACACACACACTGTGGTGCTCCACTATGTCATAACACCCACTCTGTAAAGTGTAAAACAGAGAAAGCCCAGATCTAATTCACTAAGCACTCCCACAGCGCCTTCAGCTCTTACACAACAGCCACCCCCTCTATGAGCGCAAGTGTGTCTGCCTGTGTGACGCATAGGATGGAAACAACGCTTCATCCTACACATTCACACATGAACTGACATACAGCCACACGCACATACATACACCCATGCACACATGCTGCGATGCTGTCACCAAGGCACACAGCCCCACCAATGTATAAACCACACACACATCAGCAAGGAGAGCAGGAGAGCAGGAAAGACGTCAAGATGTGAAGATGGAGACAGATGGAGGAAGCAAGGGAGAGGGACGGAGTGAGAGCAAGAGGAAAGAAAAGTGGTTTGACACTGGTTTTCGTCTTCATTAAATGAGTCTGGCTGAAAGGTTTCAGAGGAGACATGAGCACAAATCTGGCTGAGGACAGCAGAGCAGAACTGAAGGTCTAAGAGACTCATGGAGGGATTGGTAAGTTAAAGCTAAAGTGTCATTCAGCTGTTGATAGATTGTTGCTACAAGGTCTGTTTAAAAAGTCTGAATATGCAGCTATTTAAATACAAACATATCTATTTGTTGTTGATTTTAATCTGTTTGGAAGATTTCCACCTTGTAAAATATAGGAATTACTTGTTTTGTACTTAAGATGTCAAAGAGAAATTATTTGCTGTTTGTATCAGTGTGACATTTTAAACTCGTTTTCTTGTTTCTTTGCTTTAGAACTAAATTAACTGAATATTCAACAATCACAATTTCTGTAATTTGTATTAATTTCTGTATTTGGTACAGCTAACTAAATTAGTGTTACACAGTTTACTTAACTGGGTCTGCCATCTATTTGAGCTTTTGGATTTAATTTAATTTAATGTCTTGCTTGAATTCTTCTGAATTTTCTGTGGTTTGAACAAAAAGCTATATCCATAGCACTGTACATGCTAATCCTGAAGTCCTGAATAAAGATATCAACCTTCCGTTTTGTGTTTTGCTACTTTACAATAAAACACAATTTTCTCCCCAGAGTCAAAAAGCTTCCAAACACAAATTTATAAGACCCTGCAGGTTTTCTACAACCCTGTTGTGCTTGAGCGCTGTGCTCTATCAGGTAGGTTCTTCCTCCTCACTCAGCCTTTCAAGAAACAGGCAGCCAAAGCAGTTGCCATGGCAGCACCCAAAGAATGGAGACCCATGGCACCCTGATGCATGACATGGGCACCGTCTCACACAAGCCTACCTCAAACCCACCACAAGACGCCTACATCCTCCAACACAAAGAGCATTTGTGTAAACCCAAGACAGTCCCAACAAAAAAGTAAAAAAAGAAAAATCACCTACATACATCCTCCGATAAAAACCCTCTGAGAGCCATCATACAACTGTCTCTCATCTTCCTCTCTCCCTCTGCACCCACATACACTGTACATGCCTCCACACACCATGTTATGGAAGCAAATCATCTTATTCCAGAGGTGACAAATCAATACACCAAGTCAGCAGCACATCTGTTTATGCTGATGTGCTGCCTTCATGCAAAAGTAGAGAAGGAAACACATTTAAAATACAATGCATACATTTTTATTATTATTATTATTTTAATTACACCATTACACAACATCTCAGAAACTTCATTTCAACATTCAACACAGGTTAGACTGTAGGCACAGGGCCGGGGCTGATGGAGTTTGTGTGAAAAGTGTGGGTGTGATTGACATGTGAGATGATGCATGCTCTGTCTAGATATCAAATTAAATAAGTAAAATTAAGCCAGAGATATGTTTGTGTGTGTGAGTGTGCCAGAAAGAGGAGAAAAGACAGAAAGAGAGTGGGTATTGTGGGGAAAATATCTGGATGGCCCACGTTTGTGCATCTACTCTGTGCATATGCCTCAGAGACAATGTGAGGTTTGCTCATTACGTCTACGTTTGCCAGCGAGAATGCAGAGTCTCCCACGCATGCAGCATTAATAGACACACCAGCAGCGAAGCTGCAGCAGGCAGTGGGTATCCTCTCTATATCCACTGCAAAGATCTGTGGCGCTTTAAAGAATTCACAATGTGGTGGTGGGGATTTCTAAGCTTTTCCACTTGTGCTTATGTCACAGTTTATTAAAAAAAAATTTACCAGTTGTCAAAAAAATTTTCCTTCTCCTCTGAGATGGTAATAATTAAGAAAAAAGAAGGATGATACATGAAGCAATGGATTAGCATCTTTAATTAATAAGAATCGAAGCCAGAGAAATAATTATAATAGCACAAGATGACAGATTTTTACAAGTCAAACGATCATGTTGTTTAACAGTAGACTACAGTTCTAAATAAAAAATATATATTCCACACACAAAACCAAACGACTGTCCAGAGTGTGTGTGTGTGTGTGTGTGTGTGTGNCTCTCTCTCTCTCTCTCTCTCTCTCTCTCTCTCTCTCTCTGCCTCCCACTACCCACAGTATATTATATAAGTCTTACATAAACGCTCTATCGACACTTTCTGGCGATGAACCTCAGAGCCACACTTCCTCAGGAGTCCATCATTATATTTGCATGGTATTTGCATGCTATCACAATATAAATATGAATTATTATTGTCAGTATTAAATCTGCTAACAGGACACAAAAACTGCAGGAATGCAAACAACAGTACATGCCACATATTGCATAATGCATAACACAAAAAAGGATTGCATACATAATATTAAGTTATTATAGCATTACAGAGGGCAAACATCACCATATTTCTATGGGTCACATACTTCTCACCAGGCATGCTCAGATTGAACAAAATAAATAACTTAAATGCTTCGTCATTCCCCAGAAACACTTAAAGTTCTATTTGTTGACTGTCCTTGTGAAGCAGCAATGTGTGAGTCACTGATATTGTAATTCCAGTAATATCCGGAAAAGTTTCTGTAAATTAATTACACCCGTTTTCCTCCTCACTGGAGTCATGGCGTGCTGCAGTTACCGTGTTATTTAGCAATGCATCAGGATTTTGTAAGGAAGACCTTTCCTGTGGCTGACCTGCACCCAGGCTGTTATTCTGGAAAAAGCTTGTCTGACCATTTTTTGTTTAGTGTAGTTATGATGTTGCAGTAGTCAGAACTTGCAATGACATCCCTATCAGAAAGAGCAGACCCGACAAGTCTTAAACTGCTCCCTAGAGAGGAAAAATATGAGAGAGGAGCAGTGAATGCAGGAGGTACAAATAACATGCTGACATGTGGGCAAAAATAAAATAAATACAGGTGTACATAGAAGGAGAGAGGAAGATGAGTGTAACATTCATGAACGGACATGACGCAAAACAAAATAGCTGCAACAAGCTTAACAGCTAAGTGCATTTAGCTTCTCTCTGTCATCTATGTGTGATCTCTGTGAAGTATGATCATCATCAAAATAGGATGTGGTCAAACTCTAAACTCTGTCCTGTAGCACAGCGACAGCACGGGACAGTGATCACGTGGGTAGTACCTGTGTGCGAAGGCCAGCGCATTCTGCACCGGCTCAGGACGGGTGTCTGAGTTGGGAGTGGTGTCACAGATTTCGTCTGTGCCGTTGATGTTTTCCATCGGCGGGGTCACTGGGGTCAAAGGTGACACGAGCTCGCCTGATGGAGACTCCTGCAAGGGAAACAAATTAATTCAGATCTCAATAACAACTGTGATAATAATAGCTGCATAATAAATAATAATAACAACTACTAATTACAATAATAACTGCAATTTCCCAAGGGATTAATAAAGTACTACTCTACTCTACTCTAAGCTTTTATTATCAAAATATATCTAGTGGTGAAATCATTAATCCAGTAAAAATGTCAACTATTTACTGGTTTCAGCTACTTAAATATGAAGATTTGCTGTTCTCAGTTTCTATCATTGTAAATTCAATCCCTTTAGATTCCAGAACTGTTGCCAAGATGAAAGAAGTAATTTGAAGAGATCACACTGGGCTCTGAGAATGTTTAGTGCATTAGTCACAATTTTTTTGCCATTTAATACACTAGATGATTACTAGTTAACTGAAGAATCTCAATAAGAATCTCAATTATTATCGCTTTAGATGTTGAGCAATTGTAGGCATTCCTTTCATATGAAATTCAAGAATTTTGATCTTCTTTCAAATATAGTAGTCAAAGTGGACGAGAGAGAGTCAGAAAACCACAATGTGCTCACAGTTGAGTGTCTTTTTAGAGTTTGGATCACATTCATAACCTCTTGGTGCTGGCTCGGAAACACTGTGTATTAGAGAGATGTTCCATATGCCTACAGGCCATTAAATAGCTTATATAGCACTGAGAAATTGCAGAATTACATATTAATGTCTATCTTTCTACCCCATACAACCACAGAACTATACGAGACAAATCATTTAGCTGCTACGAGTACATAAAACAAAGCTATTAAGACTTAGGGTTTGGGCACAATACTACAATGACACAGTGTTACTTGCTGTACATCCCTCATGCACAGGAAGGAAGAGTGAGATAAGAGGAAGATTATGGCAGGAGTTAGATTCTGCACTCTACATTCATTAATATACAATTTACTGTCTGTTCACATTTCTGTTCCCTTGGGCTCTAGCCTATTGGGAGCAGGATGTAGCATTTAGCTGCGTGAAGTGTTTTCTCATTTTGTTTTAGGGCAATTATTCCTCCCTAATGCATTTTAGTCTATTTAAAGGAGCGAAGGAGAGGATGTAGCGGGAAGAAAGAAAGTCAGTGGACATGTAGGTGAAATGCAGCTTCCAGAGAGAAACGCTGGCCCTCTATAGAGTTCTAGCAGGAATGCTGCAGTCTTTCCAGTTCGAGTATTATGTAATAATTCCTTTGAGTTTGGTGATGGCTGGTGCAAACGTAGCCTTCATCTGAGTTGGGAGTGCTGTCCACTTGACTTCATTAAAAAAAAAAACAGCCTCCCAGGGGAAGTGGTACTGTAGCATTTCAGGCCATCTGGGCCGCAGCATTAATAGTTGAAGTAATAGAGCGCAGCACTGTGGGGGGACTGCCCCACCCCTACCCCCCACCCCCTGAGCCTCCATAATGAACAGAGGAGGACATGAAGCCTGTTAACAGCCTTCAGATTAAAGAAGATATTTCTCTGGGGATGCTGCACTGAAACAAACTCATTTTCTTTCAGATGCACTTCCACTTCCACTAAAAAACTCTATTATTAGATATCCCACACAAACAAATACCTAACATACCGGCTAATTAGGTTCTCCTATTTATGGTGAGTTCACAGACAGTAACATCCTTTTCCTTTCATTTGTAAAGTGGTCACATGGAGAGAAATTAAAAAACTGGTTTTTACTGAGTTAGGCCAGTGTGTTTGGGACCTTATGGGTGACTTTTTGATTTTCCAAAGCATTTGCTTTATTCTTGTGAAATAAGAAATGCTTAGGTTCTTACAAAAATTTTGTTTCAGAGGCATTTTGGTTTCAAAAGAGATGCATAACGTTGAAAATCTATATAAGCCTGAGGAACTTTGAGGCAGTTTTTGGAACGTTTAAGTGAAAAATACATTTCTTGATTGAAATTGAATTGATAACTCTAGTTTTTCTTTATTTATAATGTAACTATTTTGTAAGTAAGTCTAAGATCTAATGGCATTCTTATTTAGTCCTATCAGTTACTAGAAAAAATATACAGGCCATTCATTTTTTCGATAAACACTAATGTCAAATTGGAACTATCATGGAGACTTGAAACTTGACTTGGACTCTAATTTAGTGACTCATGTTCATCTCGATTGTGAAATACTGAATTGTTTTCCAACTTGCTCTAAAAACTTAATAAATCAAAATAAATGTACAGGAATAGAAAAATATGCTTTGGTTGAGCTCTTCTCCAGCTGTCGCCTGTGATATAAGGTCACACTCAGTCATCGCTTGGTTTATAAGTAAAAATAACGGAGAACCACTGGGCGGAGACTGTGCTGAACCTACCTGAGAAGGAGACGTGGCCATCTCCATTTTCTCTTGACTTTTCTCTTTAGCAAGCCTCGCTGCTTCTTTATACTCCGAAAACTTCTCTGCAAACTGGACACAGAAGGCAGGTATGAGTATAGACAGTAATTCACACAATGTCATGCTTTAATCTCCTCAGAGAAGCCACATGTGTAGGGACACACACACACACACACACACACACACACACCTGCAGCTCATTGTGTTAATCGGTCAGCTGTGAAGCCGGGGGAATGACAGGAAGAAGCTGCTGCCAATAACGACCCATGGCTGAACTTAGAAAAGAAGACCTTTACCCATAATGCCTCTACAGAAACATGAGCTAACTAGGTCACCATTAGTAGCCTCTCTGTTCCCCACCCACACCCACACATACACAGTAAAGCAGTCACTGGGTGAGTTAAGAGCAGAGCAAAGATGCTCAACTGGCACATATGCTCATACACACAATCACACACTTCAGCAATGTCCCGTACGGTTCTTCGTTGAGGTTCCTCCCACAGCATTACAGGGTATTTTAGCACTGAATATAGTGTGGCTTGTGTGCGTTTATAGAGTGTAAATACTGCAGAGGGTGGACTGTTGGAGAAATCAAATTGAAAACTGCTGGAGTCAGTCACATGTCGGCTTTAGTGGAGCTGGAATAAGTAACTCAATATCCTTTCACTTTAATGTAATGTAATAGTTACAGTACAGTCATATAATTGCAGTACTTGTTAGTATAAGTGCGTTCAGAGTGTAGGAGCTGCAGTCATCTGAGAAGAAGGAAATCTAATTATTTCATTTTTAGACCATTAACACAATACTGTAACACTTTATTTCAGTCTAACTGACATGCAGGTTCCATTAAAATTGCATCTCGCCACTTCTCAGACATACATAAGTTCTGGGCAACAGTTTGGCTACCATGTGTGTGTGTGTGTGTGTGTGTGTGTGTGTGTGTGTGTGTGTGTGTTACCTTAGCCAGATGATGCTCAGTGGAGAATCCCAGGCCATAGACAGTGTTGGCTCGGCTGTCCGCCCACTGGCCAAACTTCTGTGAGGTCCTTGTGAACGTCATGTTGGGACTGATGGTGCTGTTGATTATTGCCTGCAGGACAGAGGCAACACACATACTGAAATGTGTGTTTCTATGAGTGTGTGTGTTTGTGTGAGAGTCAGAGACACATAAAGAATATAAATGCTGAGTGTGTATTTGTATTATACACTACAAATCATCTTCATTACAGCTTCATTATATCACACAGTCAACATCATAAAACCGTTTGCATCAACATCAACATCAAACTCACGTGATTACAGACATTATCATTTGTGTTTATTAGAGATTAAAGACAAAGCATCCATTTAGGGATTTTAAAAAGAAAATGAATTGCTTTTCCCTTTTTATAGTTTTCTAAGCTTATTATGGCTATATTTTAATGTTATATTATAGTTGTATATTTTAAAATCTTTACTATAATTTGATTTTATTCACTGACTTCTTTAAACAGATTTACTTTTTAAGCGCATCCCCCCAGTCAGAAGCTGATCCTAAATAAGTACTAAATTACTCATTTTATCTGACCAACAGTCAAAAAAACCCACAACTATTTAATGCACAGTGGTATTTGAGAAGCTGCAACCCAGAAATGCTTGACATTTTTACTTGATTAAATTACTTAAGTAACAACTAATTCATTAATTGACTAATTATCGCAGCACTAAAACTGTTGCTATTAGAGCCTCAATTTTGTGTCTCTGCACAGCATAACTGAGGCACTGACTCATCCAACAGTGCATCCCACTAACCCTCAGTGCTGTGAGTGTGTATCTGTGTGTGTCTTTGTGTCTATGTATGCGTGCGTGCGAGAGAACAGCGTTTAGCTCCTGTCTATAGAAGTGCGGGCTCACACACCAACACGTTGCCTTCCATGCTTGGAAAGCTAACAAGCAGCCCCTGAGTTTGACTTTGACAGCCTGCAGCTAGAGATGCAGCGGTCCGCTGTCAGTGCTTAACTATGAGACACAGAGAGCAAACGCAAGCGTGCGTGCACACACATACGCGTGCGCGTGCACACACACACACACACACACATACACACACGCAGAGGGATGACAGAGAAGCAGAGTGGCAGATAGATATGACAAATGTGGAGAAACTATGAAGCGAGAAGCAGAAAAAATATGTCAGAAAGAAGTTGAATGTTGAAATATTGAGAGTCTGGATTTAATTAAAATGAGTCCAAATCAAATGGGGATTTTAAATCTGATACATACAATTCACCATTGTGGAATAATGTTAACGAGGAACTATTGATTAATCAATTGAAAATGTTGTGTAACAGCTGATTGGCTCTGGAAGTCATCAATACGTACCAATGAGTGTGGCACAGACAGACAGCACTGTGCGTGCGACCGTGTTTGTGTGTTAGGTTAAATTAAAGTTGAGTGAGAAAAAAAAGAAAAAAAGCAAGAAAAAAAAGAAAAAATAAATAAAGTTGAGTGATCAGTGATCATTTTGGATTGAGTACTATGACATATTAGACAGTTGCTATGATATCAGAGAAAGCACATACACGAGGTGATTATGATCATGATTATTGATTATTGTGGTGTTACCATAGCCACAGAAAACACTTGTTTCTGATTGGCTGAAAGGTGTATATATATATATATATATCAAGATACCTTAA
Organism: Lucifuga dentata; assembly: GCA_014773175.1. NCBI lineage: Eukaryota > Metazoa > Chordata > Actinopteri > Ophidiiformes > Bythitidae > Lucifuga > Lucifuga dentata. Next base: position 399,913 of record VXCM01001469.1, on the reverse strand, counting down.
AAATAGTTCCAATAAACTGATTAAGCACACTAAATCAGTTTGCAGGCTATATTATACTGCAGGTAACCATAACAACAATACTTATGCTTCATACTATGTTGCCAGTGAACTAACCATGAGTTAAAATGAAATCAAAAATTAAGAAATGGATGAAGATTCAGTTTCTCTTGTTGCTATGGTACATAGCGCAATAATACACTCAGAGGTGTCCTGATACAGAAAATAATGGATGTGGAGGAGGAAATGCCAAGAAGCAAACCACCCCGTCCATTATTATTAAATATCAGGACACCTGATCTTTGAACCAAAAATCTTCGATCCTTCTTTTCTCCTATCAGCCCTTCACATATAGCCTACCTGCATGTTTGCTGTGCTGCCGCTTCACCTGCATCACACTTTTCTGTCAATTCTCTTCTTGTTATTGCTTCTACCACACTCATCCTTTTCACTCTCTCATCTGTTTCTCTCATCTGTCTTCACCCCTCCTCTCTCCATAACTGGCAGTGTGCATGCATGTGTGGTCCATCCCTATAAAGAGCTCTACCTCCACCAGGCCATGCCCAGCAGAAATATCCCTTCTCGATTCCTAACAAGAATATCCTGAGACGGATAAAGTGCAAAGTGCTCACACACACATACGTACACAAATATTTACATGCATACACACAGTGAAACATGAGCTGTCAGTCTTGGATCAGAGTACACTAAGCACTTTAATGATGTTTGCACATTAGATTCCAATGCAGGGCTTATTAAAACAATTAACACTCAGCAGATGACAGTGCCACAACATTTTCCTGTTTGATGTGTGATGTAGCAATCATACTGAAACATCTGGAATATCTTCATAAAGCCATGTTTTATAAAGACAACTGGAAATTGTAAATAAAATAGCACAATGGAAGAAGCCAGAGCAAATGGAAATATAAAAGCCTGTATGTTGCATTCTTAAAAGATTGCAAGGTGTATGGACTTAATTGGTATCTTACCTTGGTGCCATCCAGACTGATGATGCGGTAGACATTGCGGGTGCTGTCATAGAAGTAGGAGACGGTGACAGCGTGCTTGCTGGTGGGCAGCCAGTTCTTCTTGGTGTTGGGGTCAATCTGGAAGACGTGGGCCCTCGTGCTGTAAATGGGCTGCTCCCTGAAGGGGACGAAGAAGAAGTGGTGAACCTCTTTGTGCCGCAACACCAAGGTCTCACCAAACCCACCACCAACACTGACACTCCTGTTATCCACTGGGGAGTCAGATCGCCCCGGCAACTGAACAACCAGCTCGTCACCCTCCATAGCTTCACCACAGAATGAGAGGTGTAATAGGCTTACACACCAACTACCTGCACATACAATTCATTCTATGTACAGATAAGCATTGAAGATTCAAGCTAGAGGCCTGCTCCCCCATACACCAGAACTTTACACTTTATCCAACACATCGTTCCCTCTCTCTGTGTGTAGTGCAGTGTGCTCTCTCTCTCTCTCTCTCTCTCTCTTTCTCTCTCTCTCTCTGCTCTGATATGGGAATGCTTCCACTGTGGGTCACACAGGGGAAGAAGGAGCAGCTTTAAGGCTATATATAGACAGTCGGCCATGGTTAACTACCAAAGACACACCCCACAGCATTGCCCTTTTACACACACACACACACACACACACACACACACACACACACACACACAAGTACATAATGCTTGTGCATATACTGTATTGTCTAGTGCAGTCAATAAGTATTTGGAAAGGGACAGTTTCGTCACATTGGCTCTGTAGCACTTCGGACATGGTTATTAGAAGATAATACACAGAAATTACCTAAATTTCCAACTGACATGACTAAAAGCAAAAGTTAACAAACACATCTTCCAAGGAAGCACAATGTCTTTGCATGCTTTAAATTAAAATTGTCATTATAAAACACAGCAACCAGTAGCACGAGTACAGAAAACTTGTAATGTCACCTCATTCAAAAACGTCAATTATAAACCAATAGCTAGCTAAAGTTCTCTGACCACAAGTAAAACATTTAATCATGCAAGTGGAAAATTATCTGAAACATACAACTAAGCAACCAAGGTTTTCAGGGCCAGAAAGCAGAATGTCCTTGATTGGCGAGTCAATCATGTGACCTCTTTCCAATTGAGCATGTGCTTTACTTACTGAAGACCAGAAAACAAGCAACCAGTGCGGGAGGCTGCAGTAGAGGCCCAGCACAGCCTCATCAGGGAAGATAGATAAAGTCACCAGACTGACTTCAGGCATCACTGACCATAAAGGATTTGCAACCAAATATTAGACATGATGAATTATTTCAATACGTAAATTTATCCAATTACATTTGGTCCACTAAAACTGGGCAACTATTTATAAAAACATCTGATAGCACTGAGAACAAAGTTAAAGCTGAGACTTTAAAGAGTTAAAAGTGACAATGGCTATGTAAATCCAATGTTGTGGTGTGTGTGTGTGTGTGTGTGTGTGTGTGTGTAGCTTATGTGTACTCAATCAAAACTCAATGCATGAACTGATGTTATGATTTTTTTTTAGCTTTTCATTATTTATTGTGAATATTCATTGTTTGACATTTGTCCTTTTATTTTTCAACCTGGGTAAGCTGTAATCATTACATGTTATAATTTATTGTTTGAATGAGGCACACAATGCATTCCATAGTTATGATGGTTTAATTCCTTGCTGACCTCTGAGTGACACTTTAACCAGAGTTTGGATTCATCCACATCAGTGATGGAGATTACTATTGGAAGTCACCTGTTCTATTCACCTATTATTCTGTAATATTTCCTTGTTTTTGATCTTTGTAATTTACCTGTTTCTACTACTGAGGCTCCTATTGCACACCCAGTCATTTGAGGAGAGGGAATCTCTCTTTTCCAGAGGTTTCTTCTATTTTCCTTATTCAGTAAGGTTTTAGGGAGTTTTTCCTTGTCTTCTTAGAGAGCTTGGGAACCTGAGAACCGCTAATGTGTGTGTCTGTAAAGCCCTTTGAAACATTGTATGTGATATTGGGCTATACTAATAAACTTGACTTGACTTAAACTTGACTTCATTTTTGTTTTTGACCAACAATTCAGCAGTTATTCATGCACTACCTCAAATATCCCTCATCCTTCGGTGTACAATATCCTTATACTGTGTATTTCAGCATTGTTGGGGTTTTTTGGGTAGTATCTACAGTCCATACCCATATATGCAAGCAGGCATGCACACACAACACACGCACGTGTATACACACACACACATAGAGTCAAAGCTTAGGGTGCAGAGGGAGATATTCTGGGCTGGCAGTGCTGGCAGAGCAAGAGATAGAGAAGTGCTTACACTGCACTGAGGGGGTGATGGGGGACATCAAAGGCTTGCTGTATAAATGAATATTAAAATTCAGCAGCAGCACCCCTCCTGTGTATGATTAGCCAAGACTGGGAAAGAAAGCGAAACATGGAGACAGGAGGAGAGATGGGGAAGTTAGACAGGGAGAGAAAGAGCATTATGGAGGAAATGTTGAGAGTAACACAAGCAAGAGAGTGAATCTTGGATGATTAATGCAGCTTCACAAAGCAGCTTGTGGAGTGCTGCATGTGAATTATAATAATCATCGACAGCAGTGTAAGTGGCAGAATTGTGAACTGTCTTTCTACTGAAATCACACAACCACGGCCAGTCCGTGTGATCTGTGCCACAGCCATTTGGCAAATAGCGCCATTCCTCACTGAATACTTTGATCAGTCTATCACAGCTTTTCTGCTTCTTCTTGTTAAATTGGGTGTCTACCAAATGCAAAAATGTTTTGTACTTTAATTTGTACTTGAATGCACTGTGCCAAGGAGTTTTGTTCCAAAATCACACCCACCACTTGTTAACAAAAAAAAGAAGAAAAGCAATACTCCCACAAATCAACTTTGAAAAGAGAAGAAAGTAAAATAAATGATGGAATATAAGCTGCATTTTTATAGGAAACACTGGAGACAAGATGGACATCATTTTTTAAACAATGATTAATTTCTATATTAAGTTTTTTCCTTATACATACTGTAATGAACATACTCCAAAAGCATCAGATCACTTAATTGTGCCTGCACAGTAATTTTTAAATGACACTAATCTGAGTCAGTAGCTGGAACAGAGTTATAACACATTGTAAGAGATGCCTTAAGGTGCCATAATGAGAGTTAAAAGCATCAAATGTGGAAGAAGCATGGAATGGACAATCTCTTCTTATAATACGTGGATATGTGCAGGCATGCGCATATTACAGCAAGTGAAAACAAAACGGTCAGGTCATTTTGTCACCCAGCCCACTGACAAAGTGGTGCGAAAGAGTCAGAGAAAATGGAGTGGGAAGAGGAGATGAAGGAGAGGAAAGACCGAGTCAAATGAAGGTAAGCAAAGGGGTGATTGTAGTGGGATGAAAATGAGTGGGAAATGAAAAAAATGTGGAGTGGGAAGGGGAACGAAGAAGAGTGGGAGGAGGTGTTTAGCATGCAGAGCATAATGCGTGACACAAGGGCAGTGATGGAATGTGAATGTTAAAACAGGCTGAGAGAGAAGGGAAGAACAAGAAGCGGGAGGGATGGAGAGAGGGAGGTGGCACATTGAAAAAATGGGAGAAAAAGGGAGGAAGGTGGAGGATGAGGAGGTGGTGATGAAGGTAGGAGAGGTCAGATGTTGATCTAGGTGAACAAGACGAAAGAAGTGAGTACCTTGACTACACAACACATAGTATAAACAATGTGTGAACTATAGCTGTTTATAAGGAACATAATCAGGTTTTAAATGGATAAGCGGTGTAGGTTGTCCAACACACACACACACACACACACACATACACGTGAGCAAGCTCCAGAGTATGGTGTTAAATTTGGTTGAGCTGTAATAAGTGTTTAATGCAAAACACTTGTCAGTTTCTGAGGAATGATGGATGGTTGAATGGATGGCTTGATGGAAATATGGATGGATGGATGGATGGATGGATGGATGGATGGATGTTTTGATCTGTCACAAATCCTCAGCTATGCACATGTTAATATACAGCATGTATTGCTTGGTGAGCAGCACTCATTATATTACACATTACACACAAACGTGACATATGAACACATATTAAGATGCACACACACAAACATGTCTGCAGTTTCAGTAGTGACAACAGGTGTTGCGTTTAGGGCCTCTCGTGGTTCAGGGGATTGATGCTCTACCCTGAAATTCTCAGAGTCAATGTGTAGCAAAGCAGCATACACACATGATTTTTAAGCCACAAAAGGCTGAGTTTTATTTCCTACTTCAGTATGTCTCCTTTGACTGTACAGCTGCCCCCATTTTTCTGCACATGCTGACAGTGAAACAGAGGGATAATAAAACAGTTCATCTCTTGCCACCGCCACCCCGCTTCTCTCTCTCTCTCTCTCTCTCTCTCTCCACTAGAAGTTGTCCATTTTTCCAGAGTTTTTTTTTCATTAATTTAAAAGAATGGAGCTTAACAGACAGCTGATCTTATTTAAGGCAGAGACAGGTCATTAATGAGAAAGCTCCCTGCTGCTCTATCTATTAGGAGCGCCTTGGATGACCTGAACTCTTGCTCTAAACTCTCTTTCTCTCTCTCTCTCTCTCTCTCTCTCTCTCTCTCTCTCTCCACACACATTCAGAAGCACAGAAAAAGGCTGTGTCTGTGCATTGATTGTATTTGCCCAGAGAAGCGAGTGTATGGCAGAGAGAGTGTTGATAGGCATCTCCAGTTCACATCCAACACATAATGTTCTCTCTCTCTCTCTCTCTCTCTCTCTCTCTCTCCATTACCATTAGAGCTGTAAGTTGCTTGGTATTAAGCTACGAGCCCAGAAGTGAAATATGATTCTATCTGTCTCTGCCATTATTGCTAGACATACAGCAGCAGCCAGACAAGAGTGTGCACCTGTGTGTTGTAAGCAACAAGACCCATAGACTTTCATCTCCACCCATCCACTGGGACATGCACGCACACACACACACACACACACACACACACTGTATGCAGCATAGTGCTTTGAATCCCAGCGAACAATTTATTCCATTGTGGATTAATTGAGTCACTGAGTCAGTTGCATAACAGTAAGTTAGTCACCAGCATGGCAGAGCTCAGTGGAAAGCAGAGGCAGAGTGGGAGAACGCTGAATGATGCACTGCCCACACACTAGGAGCACAGAGTGGGTGTCTGGGATGTCTCCAGTGTGTTGTAAATAGTTAATGCCGGAGTTTTGGCTGATGCATTGAAATTGCACCATGCTTTTGCCATATTGTTAACCTCCTGCTATGCAATTAATCACAATGAACTGCAGGAGACAGCTGTTAATGAACAGCAGGCTATGTCAGGGGAAATGGGCTGTTGTGCTCAGGGTTAGGGGACATGCAAATGAACAGTGCTGCACACTAAGATATTTCACTGATGGGTGGCTGTTGTGGAGGACGTGTAAAGTGCCGGTCACCATGCTGCCATGGAGACGCAAGCCACTTTCTCTCACAGCAACATAGCTCTTATAATTCCCCTGCTTCTAATACTAGGATTCCCAATGTTTTTCTTCTTGAGGACCACAAAAGGGTTTACATTAGATTTACAACAACGACAAATCTGTGTGAGAATCTTGAGAGGTAATGTTGCTGTTACACATGCCTTCACTCAGAATTACATAACTGGCCATACCGTAAGTGGGGAGTACACAGTGGGACAGTGAGAACTAGTAAAGCTGTCATCCTTTTCCATTCTGCTGTTGCAAGCGGTAGCAGTGAAATTCAACTTTGCTTCATTTAGCTCATCACACCCAGAAACCCCCCCCCCCCNCCCCCCCCCCCCATCGACACCTTGATGATCCCCAGGCCATTTTGGAACTACACAGATTGACCCACTGTTTTGTAGCTAAAAGTTTGATGATGGGGGAAAACTTCTGGACCAGCATTTATGTACTAGCTTCTTGGATAATCTGTGCTCTTTGCATCAGACAGACTGATTTTTTGGGGGGGGAATAAGAATAAGTTATCCTTCAGTATTTGCTCTTATTGTGCAGTACACCAAGGTCATTAAGAGAATCACATATCTTACAGTCCCTGACTCATGCATCCTCATTTATGTTTACTGAGTATCATGCAATGCTTAATAAGTATAGTTTTATGAATACACCCATGTCACTACTGATATATGCGCGATGAGGGAACTTCATACCCTGTGAAGCAGCCGCAGCTGATGTGAATACAAAGGAGGAAAAGGAGCCCAGTCAGCCTGTGGGATAATAATCACACTTACCCCATTGTTGTGGTTGAAATGAAAGGCGACACCTGACCACTGATCCTTTTCGCTGGCAATAAAAATGACTGCCTCGGATTGGCTGCTGCGTATGAAGGTCTTCTCTCTACACGACAGCCTCCCCTGTATCACGGTCGGTGCGTCTGCAGGAATCTGAAGGCAGCTGCTCCATTCCCCTCCACTGTCACCACATGAACTCACACATACATGTCATTTTTCACATGGCACGCAAATCTGATGGGCTTGTCCTCCTGCTTGAACTGGCCTCTCTGTGCCTGTATGCGCGTTTGGCGGTGATGGAGCAGCGCTGTGGGAGATGCAGCGCAGAGTCCAATGGAGATCCGACAGGAGCCTTGCTGTTGTGTGAAAATCACAGATCCAGGGTGGATGTGGAAAAGTGGAAGTCCTGGTGCCTAAAGTGGGAGAGACAAACCTCATGTAGGCAGCAGATAACGCATCACACTGTCCGCCCGCGTCTCTCTCTCTCTCTCTCTCACACACACACACACACACACACACACACACACACACACAATTCCGTAGGCTCACAAACTACACTCCCACTCTCACCCAGACTACAGCTATTTCACAGTTCAGTGCAGTTTTTTCAAATTAATCCGATCACTATTTTTTTTTTTTTTTTNTTTTTTTTTTTTTTTTATGGGCTTCTCGGCCTATTTTCACACCTCTCTTATACAACAGAAACATATTTTTGTCTTTTTTCAATTATAAATTAACCTCCTGGTTCTCTGTTGTTGTGATGAATTATTTGCATTGATTTTAAAATGCTGCAATTTCCGTGCTGTATATTGATCTAATCCTACCCACAAACCCCCACACACCCCATATTCACATCTGGCTGATACGTCCGCTCCCCTCCTACTCACACCACAGTCACTGTTGAACTGCCTACGTCACCACACCGTCCTCCGCAGTGACGTCACCCAGTGCTCAAGGGACTCATGCCATTTGATATCTGTTTGTTTAATAAGTTTAATTGGAAGTACTTTTAACCACGGCACTAAGGGCTATATTTTTGGTTGCATTAGTCTATTCTACACATTTGTGTTGTCTAATTAAGTTATATTTTACAGTGGAACGTGGTAGAACTTTTAGGATTGTTGTAGAGTTTTGTAATTTTGTTTGACATGAATTAATAACCCACTGAATATTGCAGAGGTTTAGCATTTAAGTTGTACATTCATGTTTCCTTGCATCTGGTTAACCTGCGTTCCTGCAATGCTGTATTTCATTTGCATATAGACCCTCCGAATTATTATGGACAACGAATAGTATAGTATAATACAGTATACAGTAATATAGTATAGTAGAGATAGCCCATTGCTACCTCTACTATACAGTAATTGACTATAGTTAACATTGATTCATATTCAGTTTAATTTGTTATTTGACAATCCTCGTTTTCATGTGGCTGACAGTCATGTTGAACACCGTGAGACAGACGTAGCGATGATGGTGTTGATATGAATAATTTGAATAATATAATGCATCGTCACTTCGAATCTTTGGTTTCCATCTTATAGAGATGAGTGAATGCTGATTTTACTTTCCAAACTTGTGGAATAACAAAATGTAGCTTTTATTTTTTGGTGAAATTTTCCTGGCCGCGTCCCTTTTAAATCTACAATCATTACGTCATTGCGTCAACACGGAAGTAGATACGTCGAAAATCAACACCTTCACGTTTTTGTTTACATGTGACATGCACTTGGTAAGTATTGCAGAAAATGATTTAATTTTAAGATAACTACCTTAAACATTAAATGAAGCTTTTCATGGAAACACTGTACATGAGTATATACACAAGGAAGGCTTATAATTTCAGATATTATGTTTACTGATGAGTGAATTAACTAGCTAGCCGCGGCTGGATGTTAGCGTTAGCTACCTTGCCATAAGTTTTTTCGGTTTCCTCGAAATCCTCCAGTGTCAGTTAACAGTCGGTGATCGTCTCAGTATTAATGAGTGTTACAGTTCTTAGTTCACGACTCCACTGGCTGTGATGTGTTTCTGGTTTCTTCTGGAACATCGGTGAATTTGGAGCTGGAGCTCTGCGAAGACGTGCAGGATGTTCCCCCGCAGCGCTGCACCGAGCGGGCGGCCAGTTTACACGAATGGCCTGTCCCCCTCTGTGCCGCGACACCTCCACCACCAGAGACCTGCTGCCAGCAACAGGTGTGTGGTGGTCATCAGAACATAAAAAAATAAGTGTAGAAACACAATAGTAACTTTAACGCGTTTGTTCGTTTGTGTAGATTCCACGGCCCTGGTCCAGACAGTTTGCCTACATATGAATGGAAGCCCACATCTGCCCTCTCTCCAGCTCTTCCTCCTGTCCCCCGTCGTCCTCTTCCTCCTCCTTCTCTTCACATAAGGACTATGGAGAATGGGCGCAAGTAAGTATTTTTTTCCCTCATCCATTCATTACCAAATAATCTATGGGTACATCTCAATACCGTAATCTTGTCTCTCATCTCTCCTCGATCTGGTCCACCATCATCTAGGAGGTTCCATTTATTTTAATTCTCAGAGTTTTATCAAACATTGTAAATGGGCAAATAAAAAAGCACAATCAAGGGAATTGTATTGTACCATTTCATTTGTTTTTAATATGAATCCATCCTGTGTTTTACAAACATTTGCCTGAAGCATGTGATAGAGAATAAAATCGGAGAGGTAGAATTTGTCTTTAGGCAGATTTGATGACTCAATGCTGAGGAGTGTATAGTCACAGCATGCATGCAATGTGAAAGAGTCTCTAAGTTGTGTGTGTGTGTGTGTGTGTGTGTGAGAGAGAGAGAGAGAGAGAGATACTTATAGATGAGTGAGAATAGAGTTTATCTGTGTGAGAATGTGTGAATGAAGGATGAGTTGACTGAGTGTATCAACATAAGATATGGTGGCAACAGTTTGGAGAAATGATAAAAGTCGAGGTTGTGCAAAGCAGTAAAAACTGTTCCACCTAAAGATTAAATGTACAGAGTGAGTAAAAGTTTACAAAAGGGTACAAAGCAGTAATTTTTCATTTCAATCTCTCCTGTTTGTCATGAAATGACAAGGACAAACAATAGAATAGAAGAATAGAAAATAATAGGATTAAAGACTGCTTTGCACAACCTTCTCTTTTATCGTTTCTCCAAACTGTCACCACCATATCTTATGGTGATACACGCCAGATGTGGAATAAATTGGTGAGGCAGAATTCATCTTTAGGCAGATTTTGTTTATTGATGAATCAGTGCTGAGGAGAGAACAGTCACAGCATGCAATGTGAAAGAGTCTCCAAGTTGTGTGTGTGTGTGTGTGAGATACAGATGAGTGAGAATAGACTGTGTGTACATGTGAAAAATGTGTGAATGAAGGATGAGCAGACTGAGTGTATCAACATAAGATATGGTGGTGACAATTTGGAGAAACAATAAAAGATAAGCTTGTGCAAAGCAGTACAAACTGGTTCTAACTACAGACGTATGAAGGCTTTTGTTTAATGCATGCCTTTCTTTGTTTTGTCTTCAAGGAGACCAAATGACGAATACAGTCTCCATGCCATGAAACGTCAGCGCCTTGACCCCTCCCCTCACCCTCAGAGGAACATTCCATTTATTCAGACCCCTCCTCCTCTTGACAATCATGACCAAGAGGTGGCAGGGACTTCCGGGGTACCCCATACCAGTTTTGATCTCTCCCATCCCAGCCCACACTCTCAACCACACCCTCATGCACCCGCTGTCCCAGCAAACTCAAACACCTTGCAGTTTTATGCTAAGGACAAGGTACAGTGAATAGAAAATGTCCACACACCCTTTCTGAAATTGTGAAGTAAAGTTTAAAATCAAGACAAATCACACTTATGTACAGTCGTGCTTGGTTTAGTTGGTGTAACTCCATACGTGTGTGTTTTTTAGTTGAGTAGCCAGATGGTAGAGCTCTTTGAGGCATGCCAGCAGCAAGACTCTGATTTGCTCCGGAAGGAAAGATGCCGAATTCAGCTGCAGAGAGACATACAGAGTATCTTCCCAGGTGTGTGTGATCCATTCCGCCATGCCCCGCTCTGACTTCCTATTATGGTCCTTATTCACTAAATGTGTCTCTCACAGCGGCACGGCTTTACTTAACTGGATCATCTATGAATGGATTGGGCTGCAGAAGCAGTGATGCTGATATGTGTCTGGTCCTGAAGGGATTTGTGAGTATCTGCTCTCTGAGACTGCAGTGTTCCTGTCACCAAAGCCGTCTGTGAAAAGTGCACAATCACAGATGCCCACCTTCCTCTCAAAACACACACTTGTGTATTGTGTTTTAGAGACGACCTGATCCTATTTATATACTCTCTGTCCTCCATCGGCTGTTCAACTCATTGTGTGAGTAACAAAACACTGCAAAGATTACTTCATTTAGAGTAATTGTTAATGTTCTCCACTTTGTTTTAATGTGTTTAAGAAACTGTGCCTTACTGCATATTATAACACTTTCAAAGATACTAGAATCAAATGTGGGCTGTCTTTCGTAGGATTTCTTGCTGGAGAGTTGTTGTCAGATCTCATATTCTCTCCAGCAGCCACTGGGGGGAGCTAATTACTTAATATAAACAATTACTGAGTCTGACAGTAAATGAAACTGGAACTACCATGAGCCAATTGACTTTTGTTTTGATTCATAGCATATATAGGAAGGACTCAGCTGATCAGAGCTAAGGTGCCAATCCTCAGATTCAGAGAGAAAGGCAGGTAGGGTAGAAAATCTCATATACTGTAGCTTGTGTCAAAACCATTGTCAAAGTTAGTTATGATGGTTAAAATGACTCTTTTGTGTACTTATTCCTCTATTAGTGATCTGGAGTTTGATCTGAACATCAACAACACAGTGGGCATCAGAAACACATTCCTTCTAAAGAGTTATGCCTACGGTGGGTGAGACCGCTGCTACAGTCACAATGCCTTGGCAGTGACTTTTCAGAATTGCTCCGTCAGAAAGTCAGAAACAGTGCCATGGTTCATTGAAATGAAGTGAAAGTGTTCTGCTGTGTTTGTGTGGTCTGTCTCAGCCGATCTCAGGATAAGGCCCTTGATCCTCGTCATCAAGAAATGGGCACGGCACAAACACATCAACGATGCCAGCAAAGGAACGTTAAGCAGTTACACACTGGTGCTGATGGTGCTGCACTACCTCCAGAGTCAGTACACAGTCTGTCACACACACACACACACACACACACACACACACACAAAGAAAATCTTTTGTTTTTGTTTTTGTCTAAAGGTGAATTTCATTTTTTATGTGTTTTTGTTTTTCTAGCTCTTAATGAGCCTGTCCTTCCCTCTCTTCAGAAAGACTATCCAGTAAGTGTCCTTGCTGTTACTCCAATCAAATGTCATTTTCAGCTTCACTTTAGCAATTTAGCAGATCATCTCATGCAGGAGAGAAAATTACAATACATGCAGCTGGAAAATAATGTTTGTGAATTTCTGTAAAATGCTGTGGGCAAATTCTAGAAGTGCAAGCTACTATCTATGCAGGTTTGTGAGATATGACTAAATTACTATATATTAGAAATATATAGCATTTCACACATTTTCAGGTAGCAGTTCCAACAGTCTTTGTCCTGTGTGTTCGTTATCAGGAGTGCTTTAGTGCCTTGATGGAAATCGACATGGTTCCAGAGGCATCCCGACACATTCCCCCTTACATCTCACCAAACCAGTCCTCTCTGGGAGACCTCCTTCTGGGCTTTCTCAAATACTACACCACAAACTTCAGGTAACTCCTCCTCTAACTTCAGCACTAAGTCTAGGACACCTGTGATGGCTCTTCTCCTGTTTAGCTTCTTGCTCTATCAACTTCCTCTCCCTTTCCAGCCCCTCTTCCTCCCCTTCTTCTTCTTCTATCCTGCATCCTCTTGCATGGTTTCATGTTTCTGGCTGAGGGACAGCGGCAGCTGGGACCTTTGGCCTTAACCAGAGCTAACATGACATACTATGAAACTGGTGTGTATGTTACCATGATGCCACACTACAGCTGTGACATGAACCAGGATGAACTAAATGTACAAACATGCACTGATTCATTGAGAAGCACTACGTGGTGTCAGCTGTAATAATGTTGGTCACATTTGTTGATTTATGAGACCCTAATGATGAATTCTAAAGTTTAATTTGTTAACTACTCCAAACCAGTGTCCTAGCTACCTTTCTGTAACTTTGACAAAAAAAAAAAAAAAAAAAAAAAAAAGAATGATAGTTCTTGGTCATTCTTTGTGTTTATTTTCAGTTTTATATTCGCCAAATAATTCCCCTTGCTGTCGTGTTTCTGTGTCATGCAGGTGGGATCAGCAGGTGATCTGTGTACGAGAGGCTAAAGCTCTACCCAAGGCCTCTTTTAAAGAGTGGAGAGGCAAATACATATGCGTGGAGGGTAAGCATTTGTCAGTACTACAACTATCAGTTTACAATAATGGTACAATTATTTCCACAGTAATGTTACATATCCAGTGATTTTTTTTTTTTTTTTTTTTTTTTTTTTTAATTTCAGAGCCATTTGAAAGAAACAATGTGGCCAGGGCAGTTCATGAGAAGGACAAGTTTGAGTCCATTAAAGCTCAGTTTGCTCAGGTACACGACTGTGCTGAGGAAAAACTATGCTACTTCCACGTTTCTTTCTCTCTTCATACCACTGTGAGCTGGTTATGGTTTATTCATTATTCTCCTGCTTCTCGTACCTCTCTGTCTGTGCAGTCATATCAGATACTGCGCGAGAGGAAGGACCTGAACTCGATCCTTCCGGTCAGAGCCATCATTAATAAGGAGTCATCCAGGACATAAAGGATTCCACTAATTACATGAGCTGGCTGGAGTCTTCTACCTCAAGACAAGACTATCCCCAGAAATATTATGAGACCACCTTGGGATGTGCTGTCTCTGCCACACAGACAGCGGGACCCTGAGACTCTGACAGTGAGTCTGGGCAGTAGCACTACTGGAAATAACACACTCACTGTCAAATGCTTATGCTGCCTTTGCCAAATTTATGTGATTGATAATATTAGTGTAACTGAGAACAGAGAGGAGGACAGTACTGTTTTTTTGTTAAAGGAGTTTGGTTTATGTATCAGAAGAAATAAAGTGACACATGCTAACATCTAAATACATTACCAGCATTAAACTTTGTCAGGCTAGTCAAATGATAGTGGATTAGCCGACACCATCTCAGAAAAGATTATCTCCTCTTATCTCAGATTTGATTACATCTGCTTAACAAGAGCCATACTTTACATTTTTGAAGATGACATGCTATTTTTTTGCCAAAACTTCTCTGCATATTAACAACATAATTTTTGTCGACAGTCTGTCTATATTTATCTATAACAACTTGTAGCATAGTTTCATGGCAGTTTTCCTGTTTACTTTTAAGGTCAACAGTGATGCTGCCATGGGGCTAAACACAACAGAAACATTTTTTTCTACAGATGCATTATTTTAATTCTCATTCATTTATCACCACCCCAAGATTTTTTGTGCTCCTCTGACAACTGCTCACTATTCACTATCTAAATTAATTTGACATAGCCGCATGAGGGGTGCGAAGAGGGCAGACTCTCTTACCTTTATTACACCTTTATTGTATTATTTTGCATTATTTTGTCAGCACTGGTGTTTAGCCTATGCTGTTTTTTTTTGAGTTACTTTCAGGCTTATTGTATTTAAAAAAAAAATTGTATATATAAAGAAAAAAAGCTGTTATGTAAGTCACTCATGAGGAGTACCTTTATCACATAAATCATTTGGTGTATTTTCACTTACAGCCAAGTGTGATTTCCTTTATGGCCTGTCTGTTTTGGGGTTTTTTTTTTTCTTGGCTCTTTTTGTACATTTTGTACAAGAATTACTTTAAGATGTTTATTTAAAGAATTGAATTTCTGGAAAAGCTGTTGTCTGTCTCTAAATGCAGAATCTGACAAATTGGATTTTGGTGGCATCCTCAATGTTCAGTTTATGGTTGCAAAGAATAATAGTATAATGTGCCATTTTGGATATTTGGTAATTTTTAAGTAAATATAGGATGTAAACAGACTCAAAGCTCATCACTGACTAACCTATTATCCAATATTATCTTTGATAACCTTGCAAGAACCTTAAAAGTCAACATCAAGATGTATTCTACACTCAGCCACTGAGGGACTATGCTGTATGCTCACCCTTGGCCAGATATTAAGCATATCCACAAACACCATCCTATTAAACCAGCCCAGAACAACTAATCTGATTTTTGGAAAACTAAATGAATGTTGTAAGCACTGAGCTCAGACATCATTTTAAATATGAAGGTGTTTGTGATTCATCATGAAAATATGAAGTTAAGGCTAACCTGAATTTCCACACAGTTTGTTCTGTGGTACCTCTCCTGTGAGCTTTTGTGCCAATATATTTTTATTCTGACTTTAACACCTTATTAAGCAGAGCTTTATGACTTTTACACATGTCCAAACACAGCTAGTAGGTTTGTGTCAAACATACTTTCAGTCTTGTGGGGGGTGGGGTTGAGGGGTTTCTGTTTCAGCATGGCCTAAATTTAACTAAGCAAAGGGGATTTGATCTTAAAGTCACATCATCTCATTCAGCCATTAGCCACCGGCACAGATCCACAGGTTTGTAATGTATAACAATAATTTGTCAACTCTTTGAAATATAACTTGTTTCTAATTGTAATTTCTAATCTAATTTATTATGTATTTTACTCACTCAGTTTACTCACTCAATGCCTTCTCCCTCTTTATCTCTACTCCCCTCTTTTCAGTCCCCACTCAGTCTATTTCTGGTCCCATGCTGAGTCAGATGGACAGCTCCCAACTTAGAATGACACAAACAGGCAGACCTACTCTGAATTCAGAGTGGTTGAAACCATCAGGAGGATATTAAAATTCATAGAAAAAAAAGACACTGAACTGCAAAGGGGCAGCTGAAAGACATAACAAAGATGGAGGAATGTGAGAGTCTGGACTCAGAGATGGCAGAGTTGAAGGAGTTTCAGTGTGAAGGTACAGAGGCCATCGACCAGGACGATGAAGACGAGCTGGAGGAACTGCAGAACAGGTGCTTCATCTGATCTTTAACTCATGCAGCTGCCTGGAACTTACAAGCTAATGACCTTGATTGTAGCTCACTTTATTGTCTAAAGTGATGTGATTTCTACTGGGAGATCTTACCATGAAATGACTCAAATGGCTTGTGTGAATGCAAACAATGAGCCCAGAAATGTAGGTCAAGGGAACAGAGTCTGAGACATAATTTCTTTCTGGGCTCAGATACATTTTGTCTGGTTGCTTCAAATGGAGAAGAGTAAATCTATCTCATAGAGTCATGATTGAACGGGTATATCCAAGTTACACAAAGCAGCACTCCATTGATCTCATTTAATACATGCAATCATCTGCTGTCCAGATAGAAAACAATCAGCTCATACAAGGAGATCTACTCTAATGTTAGCATTCAGAATCCCATACTTTGATTCTCCTGTATCATGTTTTGTGCTATGTGCTCTACCCTTGTCATAAATAGTAGAAGACACTGATATGTAGGATGTATCTGCGAATGGCAAATATCTCTTCTCTAATATTACATCAGTGACGTTTTGGGACGTCACTTTGCTGCAACCCTGCTTGGGCCAAGCTGTATTCATAACAGAAGTGACAGCTCAGAACGCGTCGATCATTATTTATTCAAGTCATTACTTACATGTTGCTAAAGTTCTCATCTTTTTAGCTTAATTTTGCTAACTTTCCAGCTCAGTTTGCAAAATGTGACTGATTTTCATTCTGACACATCATGTGCAGATATGTTTTGAATTTGATTCATTGGTTTGTTCTCGGCTTGCATTTCTATGAGCTGTGCCAAAAGAATCTCTTCTTCCAGTTAGACAGTCATATCGTCTTCTTGTAAGCAGTATAAACAGCGTGTGCTCCTTCTTCTAACTCTGTCCATTTCTCTCTCCTTCAGTCTGCGAGAGGTGGTCCAGGATCAGTCTGTGAAGCCTAAACTGCAGTGCCTGATGGTGGATCCTTCATTCTCCATGGTAACTGTTCAAAGTGAGGACAGTGGTATTGTTTGGGAGACGGCCTCTAGTCGCTGCTCTACACCCTGGGCCTCTGAGACGAGCTCCATCTCTGAAGCTTGCAGCATGGAAGGCCCTGGAGCTGCAGGCAAGATCACCATTGTCTTTGATGAGGAGAAAATTATCCGCAGGAGGACAAGGTCTGGAGGAAGGAGTAGCAGGTTAGGAGATAGACTGAGCCGACCTGGTAGTTCAAGATCGGCTTCAGCTCTGGGAGTGGAGAGACCTGAGATGGTAGAGGTTTCTGTCCCCAACGTCAAACAAGAGAAAAAAGACACAGCACTGGACTTAGAAAAAATCAAAGACAAAGATCAGCAGCTGTTTAGCTTGATTTCTGAGGGTTATGAGATTCTCAACATCAGAGTCCCATCTAAACTCCCCACTGTAGATGAGGAGGAGAGCACAGAGCTGCAGGACAATTTGTCTTACCTAAACCAGACTCCTGGGATCAAGTCCCGAAACCAGCATGACTGGGCACATCTACAAAATCATACCTTACCAGGAGAGGTGGAGGTGGAAACACTGGAGCACAAAGAGGTATTTCTTTATTTATTTGGGTGATTTGGCTGACCTAGCACTACTTTTGAACTTTCAATTGTCTTATAGAATTCTTTTTCATTTAGTTTTGAACTGTACAAAATTCTTGATTTACTGATTGTGATCTCCCCAACAGCCCTCGATGCAAGACTTTTCTCAGCCAACAGACACAGAGGTTGGACAGACACACACTCAAAAAGGAAGAAGTAGTGATATGGACTACTTTGAGAAGTTCACCCTGGTGGATGAGGCTGTTCCTAGTGAACAAGCTCCAGAGCAACAGGAGGACATGGGTCACCCTGTGGCAAAGTCCCAGGAAGAAGAGCAAAAGCCTGGTAAGGAGACAGCCACAGACAGCCCTCCTGCATCAGAAGACTCGTTTGTCTTTGTTACAGATGAGGATATAGGTGGGGAGCTCCTAGATGAGGTTTTTTATGGAAATAAGCCTCAGCCTGATGCACTGCAGCAAAAAGAAGACAATGAGGTAGAGGCTGGAGAAGGGATGAGAATGAGAAGAGAGAGCCAGAGATCTGTAAAGGAAAATGGTTCAGTGTTGTTTGGGAGTGAAGAGACCACCCTCACCCCTATCTTTCTGTCCCCTGGACCCCCTAAAATCATTGACCCCATCCTTCTGGAGGAGCCCACTGCCATGTCCTTCCTGTATTCTGACCTTTACGAAGATGCTATTGGTGAGAGGAGCAAGAGCGATGAGGAGTGCTCCGAGGCAGAGAGTGTGACATCTGAGAAATCTTTCAAGAGATTTTTGTCAGATTCAGAGGAGGTGGATGGCTATCTGGAGAAGTTCATTTTAAAAGATGAAACTCCCACAGTGGAGGTTCAGCCTGATTCCATGGAGGACAAGGGGGAGAGGAAGATGATCTGGTCACAGTCCAAGTTTGAAATGACAGGTTGTCTAACAAGAGTTCTTGAAGAAGAGGATGAAGGAGAAGAGGACAAAGGAAAAAAGGAGGAACCAAGGATGCAAGCAGTCAGCACGTCAGAGATGAGGGAAGATATACAAGCAGCAAAGACTGAAGCGGAAGAAAAGATTGAAGTTGAAGAGGAAACAGTTACAGAAACAGAAAAGGAAATGGAGGATATGCAGCGCCCAGTGGTGATTGAAGAGGAGGCTGTTATGGTCAGAGAAACTTCAGAAGAATTGATGCAGGAATCTAAATTAGTGGAGGAACAGATGGAGGACCAGGAGGTCAAACACAAGGGTGACAGAAGCACTGATGAACCAGTACCTGAAACCCAACAGGTGGACATCATAGCTGAAAAAACAGAAAAAAGTGATGAACATCAAAGAGAAGAGCCTGCAGAAAAAATAAATGAGGATAGCATTACTGGAACACAACAGTCACATCATGCCCAAAAACTGGAGGAGCAAATTGCTGAAGTGTTTGCAAAGGATACAGAGGAGAC
The DNA here is from genome assembly GCA_014773175.1 of Lucifuga dentata. Classification (NCBI taxonomy): domain Eukaryota; kingdom Metazoa; phylum Chordata; class Actinopteri; order Ophidiiformes; family Bythitidae; genus Lucifuga; species Lucifuga dentata. Next base: position 380,542 of record VXCM01001469.1, on the reverse strand, counting down.
AGAAGTGAAAGCAGCTGTAAGCAGTGAGGCGCTTGAGATGATTGATAAATCTGAAATGCCAGCAGAAAACACAGAGACAAGAGCTACTGACACAGTGATGGAGGCTGCTGATGAGAAAGTAGAGGAGAAAATTGTGACCAAAGAAGAGACTCCAAGCAAAACCAAAGAGCCTGAGACTGAAAGACCAGAAATGCTCACCCCAACAGAACCCACAGCTGAAACAGAGACATCAGCTGAAACATCATGTGACAAAATAATGGCAGTTGTCCCTGAAAACTCTGCATCTTTTGAAGTTATCCCTGAGCCTGCAGAAGAAAGTGAGGTGGTAGATGAAATAGAAAATGCAGCACATGAAAAAGAGATTCAAACCCAAGTTCAAGTTCCTCTTCAGGAGGTAACTAGTGCACCTGAGGTTCAAATGGTGGCCTTAGGAGAAAAGGAAGAGGGGGCTCTAATGGAGGAGACAGCAATTGAGAGGCTGTCACCTGAATGCGTCACTGAACCTGCTATTACTAATCAGGAATCAGACGTTAAAACTGACTTTTCATGTAAAGTAACAGAACCTCCGATGATAGAAGAGGACAAAATAGATTCAGATAAGAAGCAGCTTGAGATCAAACAGAGTAAAGCAGAGGAGTCAGTAACTGGCAAGGAAGCAGAAACAGACCTGATAGATAAAGTCGAAGCCAAAACAACTGAAGAGGACAAAGGAGCTGTTGTAGAGAAGACAGCAAATGTGGCTGATGAGTTAATCCTCCTAGTTCCCAAAGGACAAGTGGTAGAGATGGACATAGAGATAGCTCAGCAGTCAGAAAAGATTATAGAAAGTGATAACATGTGTCTCCCCAAACCTGATGATACATGTGAAAATCTCATAAGTCCCGAAAACGCCCTGGCATACCCAGAACCTCTTCAAGCACAGACTGAAAGTATAGCGGCAGAGCCTCAACTGGAAGAAAAACCGGAACCTATTCCAGAACAGGAAGCAGTACCTACAAAAGACTTAGACAAGAGGCGCTCACCTCCAGGCATTGTAGAAGAGGCTGACACAGAGGAGGAAAAAATGGAGAGGGATTTTGAAGAAGACAGTGGAGCCTTTTCCCCTCTTAGGAGCTTTACTCCCCAAGAGGATTTGTCTGGGCTACACAGAGAAGAGGAAAAAGAAGAAGAGTCAGAAGCAGCAGATGTAGAACCAAACACAGAGATGCATAAGGTAGAAGATTTCCCAGAAACAGACGTTATCAAAGAGGATGTAGATTCAGCAATTGAGCTGCGTAGAGAAGATGTAGAGGAAAAGATGGAGGAAGATGAGGAGGCTGCAGCAGGTCCTGAGGTGACAACTGAGGAGTTTGAATATGAGATAATATCCAAACAGGAGGCTAGAGCAATGACAAAAGCTGAAATGCAGAGAGACATAGAGGAAACAAAGCCTGAGCCTGAGGAAAGAGAAGAGATAATGGAAATGGAGGTTGAGACGAAGATGGAGGAGAGAGTGCTGGATCTGTCCCCGGAAGAAGATCTTACTGAGGCTGACTATGATATCATTGATGCTGAAGAGGAGAGGCAGGCCCGGCTGGCTGCTGAGCTGCAGGGGATGGACTGGTTCTGTCTTACCTGTGGCTGTCTGCTCTCAGAGGACGACTGTGTGTCTGCTGAGCACCGTGGACACAAGCAGACGTCTGTAGACACCGCATATGAGGACATCAAGGTACAGTGCTACTATAAGTTGATCCATGTATGTTTTTGTTTCAAAGTTAGCTATGAGAGTCTGCAGAATCTCACAAGAAGGTACTGACAAGGAATCATAAAATACATACTATAGTGGTGCTCATATATGATCAGATTACAGATTCTCTGTATTTTTTCCACACATGACCCCTAAGGGGCTCCGTAGGGTCCAGATGTTTTGATCATTCAATAGCAGGCTGCCAATAAAACTGATGGCAGTGCATCATAACACACGTTACCAGCATTATTACAACACATTTTTATCATCATCACATTATTTTCTGGTGTTAGTGCAGTTCATCATACTATAAGTTACCTTGTTTTTAACATTCCCACTCCTGCCAGTGAGTTGCTCTCAGGCTGCAGTCGTGCACATTGAATTGTTGTGATGTAATGCTCTGTTTTGATCCGTGGAAAGGTCCAGTGTGACATCATCAAGCATATGTGATATGTGATCTGTTCACACACCGTTCTCCCTCTGGGTCAGCACACGGTCAGCCAGCTGCTTTCATTGCTTTCATTGATTGTTATTAGTGTTAAAGCTCTTTTCAGTAACAATTCCTTTTGTGTTTTTTTTTCATACACATGATGAGTTCTTTTTTTATTTGAGCTTTTTAACCAGGAACTTCCTTTGTGATCAAAAATAAAGACCAGTATTTTAAAAGATTTAATCTACGTGTTCATGGGTTTAACCACTGTAACAGTGGTTTTGCATGTTTGAGCCCAGTAAATACCACCCACATACACGTTGCTTACCACCGACCATTTTTCAACACATAAAACCATATTTTAGTTTTGTCTTATTTTGCCAAATCCCTTAATATTTCATAACTAAATGTTCACGATACACCCACCTTGAAATTCAATTTTTTGCCTGCTAACATGTAGTCCACAACATTTATTTATTTTTAACTGTAATTTTACTAGGATATTTACTTGTTTTGTTTTGTTTTGTTTTCAAGAGAGTCCTGGTCAAACACAATATGTCGGCAACAAAAAAAAACAAAAACAAAAAACATATCTTGGCTACATCTGTGAGTTACAGACATGATGTCTCACCTCTCTGTTTTGTAACAGGAAAAGCTGGGTGAATGGATCTCAGAGCTGCAGGGGAGGTCAGAGAACATCGAGGACTTGGTGTCCGAGCTGGAGTTGGCATACAACTCTGTAGAAGTAAAGAACACTGAGTTTCTAAAGTTTATTTATCTCTTCTGTGATAGTTTATTCTTTGAAAGGATGATTTGACATGGCATCAGATAAATAAATGTTACTAACTATAATTAATTAATGTTGTCATTAACAGTCATCATATTTGAGACTTTGTTTAGTTTGTTAGTATCAATGAAATCTAATGTCTCTCCTCTCAGGACCAGTTTGTGGAGAGTGAGGATGCCATGCAGGCTCAGAATGATGAGATGATGGCGCTGGTGATGGAGCAGTACAACTGCATGTCCGTCAACATGGAGGAGGAGAAGAAGGCGAAGCTGGAGAGGCTCTATGACCAAATTGTCTCCTTCCAGGAGAGTATCGACTCTGCCAAGACCACTCTGGAAACCACAGCCAGAGAAGCTGAGACTGACACATGGGTGAGTCTTGGGGTGACTTATTGATCAATGATATCACACTCAGCCACTCACTGGTGATCTGGGTGTGTGTGTGTGTGTGTGTCAAATTTCTGATAAATTCCTCTTTACTCTTTTCTCTCATTAGTCACCTGAAGATATTCATGAAAGGTAATGTGCTTTCAGAGAATGCAGTGTGAGTTAATGTGGTTTCCTAGCAAATATATGCCATACTAACAGATTTACTGAATAGTGATAAAATACAGCATGCTGCCTGACCTGCAGGACTTTGATCTATAACCCATTTAATATATCATTATGCTGAATAATGAATTGTTAGGGTATATTTTGGCTACCATTTTCAATTTCATGCTTGACAGAAAAATCTCCATTTTAACAAGTCCTCAAAATCTTATTTTGTTAAAACAAGTGAAGAAAACAAGACAGAAAAGTGCACATTGCTGGACTATAAATAAATAAATAAACCACACATTTGATACTAGAAAATTCTTAAAATTGTTGATTTCTGTTGCAGACTAGCTGAATTATTCTCACTGCACTGGCAGATTTCTTCCCATTTTAGGAAACTAAGATATTGAGGATAAAGTTACAGTGTGTACTCAGAGGATAAAGGATGTGGTTGTGTGATCAGGCTCAGGGCAGCTCTGGAGTCAGCCATGTTGCTGGAGCTGGGTCCCAGGGCCCTGTTGGTGTTTGAGGACTATGCCAAAGGCAACGCTTCCAGCTCTCACTCTGCACAACGCAAAGGAATCCCAGGTGAGTCCAAAAAGACACACCTCCAGAGACAGATCCGATACATGCTAGAAGTCTAGGTGTGTGTGCGTGTGTGTTTTGATTCACAAAATATAGTCATCTCATACATGGCCTGTGTATCAGTGCCTCAGAGGCCCACACTGCAGCTCCAAGAGCTGGGTTCAGCTACCAGCACCAGCGTCACTGTTTACTGGGAAGTCAGCCCTGGTGATATCATAGACTGCTTCCAGGTCTACTGCATGGAGGATCCGCAAGGAGGTAAATATTTTGAGGATGGGGCTTAACGCTCCCTTCTTATCTTTTGTTTCTTATTATCGTCTTAAGCCTGATTGTCATTGTGCTTAATAAAAGGGAAATATATTAAATAGATGTTGCTGTTACTGAGAGAAAATTAAATTATTGGATATATTATTAGAATTTGTAACATTCATCTCTACCTCAGAGTTACTAAATGTGAGTGAATAAACCAAATGGATGGATGCTGTTGTCCACAGCTGTGTCTGAGGAGTACCGTGTCACAGTGAAGGAGAGTTACTGCGTCCTGGAGGAGCTCGAACCTGACAGGACGTACAAAGTGTGGGTGATGGCTGTCAACTATACCGGCTGTTCTCTGCCCAGCGAGCGACTTTGCTTCAGGACTGGTCAGTGGAGCTCATGTTGTAGCATGATACCAACCTGGAAACAACACTTTTGTTTTTACTGGCATGTTGGAGAGAAAGTAGATGTTTTATCACACAGAAAGTTTGTCCTTCAGCCAGAAAAACAGGGTTCAAGCCGGATATTGGAAAGCATCAACCCCTGCAGCTTTCTAATTTTCCGTTGAGATCTCTAGCCAGAAGCAAATTTAATAATCTGTCTTTCTGCAACACAACACCAGCTCCATCAGTGCCAGCGATTGATACCGAGCAATGCACTGTCATGTGGGATTCAGCCACGCTGAGGTGGAATTCAGCAAAACAGACGCCTGGACAGAGTTACACCTTGGAGTACTGCCGCCAGTATGAGCTGGAGGGAGAGGGGCTGAGGTGGGGCTCACACGCATGATGATCAGGCCTTCACATAGGATTCAGAATTATTCATACTGTTCATTTTCACCTGCTGACATTAATAGGTGTGTGTGTCTGTGTGTGTGTTTGGTGGGGTGGTGTTGCATGTAATTCTAGATCCATCTCAGGTATTAAAAGCTGTGAGCAGAAGGTTCTCCTGCAACCCAATGTGAATTATCTGTTTTACATCAAAGCTGTGAATGAGGCTGGAGTCAGCGAACAGAGCGAGGCTGCACTCATTTCCACCAAAGGCAAGGAACACACTCTCTCTCACACACACACACACACACACAAACACACCACGNTTTCCACCAAAGGCAAGGAACACACTCTCTCTCACACACACACACACACACACAAACACACCACGAACTGTCTTTGTCCTTCCACATTACAAAAATGCAATACATACTTAGTCTTCCCACATCTTTTACATACTTTGACAGATTTTTGTTCATTGCTGTCTCTTTTATTATCAGGGACGAGGTTCCACCTGCTGGAAGCCTCAGCTCATCCGTCTCTGGAGCTTTCAGCAGACCAGACCACTGTGCACTACTCCCAGGACACCCACGACAATGCACCATACACAGACAAACAGTGAGTTAAAGGATCGCTAACACAGAAGCACATTTTGCCACTCTTTGGACCCTCTTGGGGTCCAAAGAGTGGCAAAATGTGTGTTTGAAGTGTTTGTACCAGTTTGTTTTTGTGTTTGAATGTGTGTGTTTTCCAGATGTCCATCCATTCTGGGTGAGTTATTGCCAGCACGAGGACATTACTACTGGGAGACCACTGTTTCAGGAAGTACAGCTTACAGGCTTGGAGTAGCATATAGTGGCCATAAAGTGGACAGAAACAGCCCACTGGGGGAAAACAGCATGTCATGGTGTTTGCAGTGTATCTTCACACCTTCCTGGTAAGCAAAAATACTTTTTCCCTATTTTTAAACTGTTCCCCATCATTGTTTTGTTCTCAACACTCCATCTTTTCCCTCTTCCTCTCTCTCTCTCTTCAGTTGTAGGTATCAGTTGCTCCATAACGATGTTCAGTCTGATGTGACTGTGATTGAGATGCCTGAACGCGTGGGCACTCTCCTGGATTACCAGCTTGGTCGTTTGTCTTTCTACAACGCCCAAACCGGTCAGCTGTTAGGCACCCTGACCCACCGTTTCACCCAACCATGCCACCCGGCTCTGAGTCTGGAGATGCCAGGCAGCTTGGAGCTCAGCATGGCGCTGGAGGTGCCAGAGTTTGCCAAACACAGCTAACTCTGCCAACTGCCTCACATATAGAAGAGTTTACAGTTCATGTTGGATTTATATTGTTTGAAATGGTTTTATTAAATTAAAAAGACCACTATTACTATTATATTTAGATATGACAGGATATGTAGTAATATCCATAGTAAAAGCAGAAAATGAGGGCTTGTAAATATGAAAAACAGGCAATCCAAATTCATGTGAGTGAAATACAACTGGATTGAATTTGATTGTCTTGGAATTTTGTCAGTAAATGACCGTCTTGTCTTGTTTGGGAAGGGAGAAGTGAGTTGTCGTGGATCATTTTGAGGTGGCTTTGACCCTGATGTGTGCTGATGTTGTGAGTTATTATTTCCTGTTGTCTCCTGTTTATTCACGCCCATACTGATAGATACTGGGAGTATGTTGAAGTTAAACACACACTTTGTGTTTTTTTGTGACCCAACTTTAAACTCGGAGCCTAAAGCCCCAAGAAATATACTGCAGCACTTTTTGAACTGTGTTTCATATTGTGAATAGGCCTGTTTTATGTAAATAACCTTTGTAAACATGTGATAAGTTCTGTTTTTTTATGTGTGTCATGGTAAATGCAGATAAACTGTTTTTCTGTTTTTCTTTCCCTTTCTTGTAAACAGATTTTCACATTTGAGTTGAAAGAAAATGATTATTTTTCTATTTGCACAACTGGACTGATTAAACAGTTTTGACTCCTCTGCATTCAAACAGCTCAGTAGCCTTTCTAACATTCACCACTAGAGGGCCTCAGCGCTCCATCAGCTGGGTTTCTCAAAAGCATTTGAAAATCAGTTCATTCTGATATAATATAGAGTTTTTCCGCAGATATCTCCACAGATACACACATGCAGTATATAACTATAACTTCCGATCACTAATAATAAGAAATAACCATGATATGTGTTCAGAAAGTTAATAGTTTTCCTTAAACACCTTGTGATGATGTAAATTTGATCACAGATTACCTGATATATTTATCCGTTTCAAAATAATTATGACCTACATTACACATAGATAAACTGAGTTTAGATGAGTTTTCCCTCCGCTACAGTTCTTGTTTAAAAAAAAAAGGATTTCAGCTCTAAATATACTATATTTCTGCTGCTAAACCTCATGCTGCAAAATCTATTATGCACTCAGACTACTGGATATTGTTTTATGGCTTATAGCTACTGTAGCTTCATGAGCCACACAGCCCCCCCAGGATGAAGCTATACTATTTTCAAGAGGAGATATAATATTTCTGCCATTATTATATTACTATTTTCCAGGCACTCGTACCTTTTACATAATCTCTGACACCTTTTCATTTCTGGTAAAACAGAGGAGGAGGGGGAGTGAGGGGAGGAAAGGCTTGACACATGCAGACCATCAGGGAACAGCTGCTAGAGTCCATGTGATCTGTTGGATTGTATTCATGGCTGCTGCTCAGCTGGAACCAGAAGGAAAACTCTTCGTAAAAGTGCAGCCACAGCCCTCGTTATACTTTTACTGGGACAGATTCTGCTCTGCCTTCCTGCAGTGGTTAACAACAAGTTTGAGAAAGCTGTTGTTGAATTTGGCCTTGTTTCATACAGAGAAAGTAAAGAACTAGTTCCTTAGCATCTTGAGCAATTCTATCTGATGTTATTTCACCAACACATTTTCCTTTTCTAGATGAAATGAATTGAGTGTAAAAGCTCAGGAAATGTAAAGATGCTAATTTATGATTTTTTTTTTTTTTTTCAGATCAGACCCACATGTGCTGTTTCTTTTGTTACTATGCCCGTTAAATAGACAGCCAAGAAAGCCTCAGCAGGAGTCTCTCCCTCACATGACCAATGACTTGGACAATATCTGATGTCAAGTCTTCATGATTTCCTCTCAGCTTAATTACTCATCCCATTTTTTCCATGTCTTCAGCCAAAACCAAACAAAGAGCTCTCTGTCCTCCCAAACACCCTATCACACAATCAGAGAGACATGGCAGACGGGTGAAGTGTTCTGTAATTATTACTGGAAAAACAAGTCGCCCAATAGCATGCCTTGCTGCACTGGCTTGGTTAGAGGGTGGAGAAAACATGCTCAACTACTTTTAAGAAAAATAAGACGCAGTTCAAAGCTCTTCAATCCAAAGCTCTACTTGTCTTTTTATAGGCACATTGGGAAATGAAATCTGGATGCTTATTTTGTTCCAAACATTAAAAAAAGCAACAGCAGACGTACTTGGATTATCATATTTGTATTGCAATGATATGAAAACAGCTGTGAACAACCATCCACAGAGTAGGAACAACAACAGAAAAATGACAAAGATAATATATAACATATCAAAATTATGAAAGACGCTGTTAGAATGTTGACAGTTGTACAAAGACACCAGCAGTCATGAAGGCACAAAGAGCCCATATGGTTCCTCCTAAGTCTGTTTGTGGTCCACAACACACAGGCCAATGTATAGCTTTGCTTCAGATTATTGTAATTTAAAGGGAATGTATGCATGAAGGGTATTTGACACAGTATTTGACACCATAATGTTTGAGTGGTGGGGGTTAGTATTGTGACAATAAAGGAAAAACAGCAGCAACTTATTTCAAAGTCCCATTTCCATGACAGATAATCGGACTTGGGAAGTAACATTAAAAAAGGCAGCTGACGAGAAGTTCACAAACAAAATAAAAGGACACTTCACTTCATACAAGGTGACTGTTAAATAGGCACTACAAATGATAACACAGCAGACAAATCTAACTTAAAATAATTCACAATGAAATAAAAACACAACAGAAGTGAGTGGGCTGTTCATGATAAAACATAACAGCAAAACGAGAGAAAGTCAATAATAATGATCCATTTGTGGATGAAACATGCATAGTCCTGAAAATGTTGCATGAGTAAATGAATATAGTGTTTTTAAGGCCCTTTCAGTAACTTGGTCTATGTAGCAAAGATTGTGATCAGCCCTGTTACAACAGGAATAAGTGAAGTGCAATGACTTCTTTTTACCTAAACCTGTCATGAACATATTTACATCTATACAAGCTATACAAAGCAGAGGAACTGAGAGCAAAGCGAAAGCACTGATTATTCCTACAGCTGTTCTCGTATACATACTGTACAATGTACTCAACGTGTGTTCAGTGGATATTAGGAGGGATGAAGGATGAAGGAGATCTGCCTAGAAGGGTGCTAAAGGCTCTGAAATCTACATTTAGAAAACTTCCAAACACAATGTTACAAAGTAGAGTATCATAAGGTAACGAAATATGACACTACATTATGGATGAGGTGCTCTGGTTTTACATTGGATCTTTAGTCACAACACTAATTTTAATGCACTACTTGTTATTGTTTTTTTTTAAATATCTTCCTGACACTGGTGAGGACATTTCTGCAGCACAGTGAAAATGGTACAGTGTTGTGCATCGTTGACAGAATAATTCAGACATAAAATGCATTAATGCCCCTTTTAAAAAATAAAAGGAGAAAGGAATTAAAGGAAAAATGGCCAACTCACAGGTCTAATAGAGCCACTGATTTTCCCCGCTGGACTTTTCATTTCCTTTGGATTTCTTTAGAACTTTCTATGTCTTTCTCATCTAACACCACTTCAGAGCATGCCATCCTTAACCACATACATGCACTCAACCTTTTGAAAAACCTCATACATGCACTTTCCCTTTTCATTCAGACTAACATCTTTGAAATCGATCATTATCTTAAAATAGTCCCTTTTATAATTATATAGTCTCTCTAATACTTTTAATTATATTCCATTCAAGTATTAGTTCTGGATGATAAATCTTGACTTCAGGATGTTAGGTATCTGAGACAGATTCACAACAGCACCTTTCATCTTTACAGTCTTCCTCTTTTATTCCTCAGGGTTTATTCCCTGGAGGTTAGGGTTCAAAGTTCAGGGGTTAGGCAGGGGTGGAGCTCCTCTCATTGGCCAGACTGGGTTTGGGGTCTGGTCTGTGTGGCTTATGCTGAGGGCTGCTGCGGAGGTTGTCATCCATCTGTAGGACAGAATGTACAGTCTAGTCAATGCAAAGACATGACGCAGTGACAGACTCTAGTTTTGTACAAAGGAGACAGAATCTGCCAAATGCAACAAGCAAAGACAGAAAAAAAGGAAAGCAGAAGCACCTTCTCTATCAAGTTGGACTCTTTGTTTACAAGTTGTGCTAGTATCTGGAGGTTGGCATCCACCGTTTCCTGAATAGGTGGGGGAGGACCTGCAGAAAGAGCAAGCAAAGGGGACACCAGCAGAGAGGGAAGGAGACAGTGGGGAATCAATGGGACATGGAAAAGCCAGAGATAAAGCAGATACAAAGAATAGATGGAAAATTTTTATCAGACAGTGAAAGCAAGAAATGGAAAGTTGTACAATGTCGAGGATGTTAGTTCAGCTTTGTGCACCCACAATTACACCACTTCTCCTTGCATTTCTCCTTCTCCTTGCATCCTTGTGTTTGTGTTACACGGCTAAAGCCCCCCTAAATGTCAGAACTTCCAGTGTGAGCAGTGAGCCTTACCAGGATGGCTGGAGCTGAAGTAGACGGCAAGGATGTTGTCGCAGAAGCATGTGAGGTTTTCTAGCTGTCTGAGGTGATTCTGCAGAGGGCTGCTGGGGAGACTGGCTTTGTGGAGCGGAGCCAAAAAACCAAACACAAAGGCATCCAGACTGGCTGGCCTAAGACCACATATGCATTTATACAAACACACATTGAAGAAACAATGTCATTAAATATTAAAGGACCATACCGACCCATTTTGCATGTTTGAATCTAATATATTCAATTTTCATACATGTTAGGTAACCATTTCCCAAAGGATAAAACCGTATTTCAGCTTTTCTAATATTTTGCAAAATCTCTTAACATTTCAAAATCAAATATTCAACCAATACATCCACCTTAAAAACTGATATTTCGCCGGCTAATAGTTACGCAGCCTTATGAAGTCATGGTCGTTTAAATTTTTCAATAAACGCAGGTCTTCCTTTGGGACTACATTCCCGGTGGAGACATACATTCATTCACTCCACGCTTTTTTATTGTGCTTAAACACTAAAATTACATAACTTAAAAAAAAACCCTGAATATACGTCTCTTGTTTGTGATGATGGATTACCTATCCCAAGAACGTTTCAAGTATCAACAAGTTGATTTTAATAGCGTACTACCAGAATGAACTGAAACCAGTGGCGGTCTGGAAGATAGGAAAAAAAAAAATTAATACACCATTCCAGTAGTATGCTTTGGGAAATGCATGCCGTAAAATGTCGTAACATCTCAACAGAGGAAGAGTTGAGCCAATGTAAACAAAAACATGGATGTAAACAATGCAGGTTCCAGAACCTCAAGAAAAATCTGCTTTGCAAATGTTTCATGACGTAGGAAATGCATTCAATGTGTTTGTTAGGCCTGAATAATATACGCAATGTGTCTTGGTTGGAAATAAAAAAACAAAAAACCCCACACTGTTTGTTTACAAGAAAGCTCCACAGGGTACATTAAAGACAGCAGGCAGTAAACAACTTACGAGCTGCCAAAGAAGTAGTTTGCTTTTCCCAGTCTGTAGGAGAGGAGGTTCAGACACTCTTTAGCATCACTGTAGATCTGAAGGAAGCAAGAGAGTGAGAAAGAATTTAAGCTGTAACTAAAGGAAACCATGATATAACAATGTGACGCATCGTTATTCACCTTTCCTTCCACCTCATTGATTCTGTGCAGTGGCGACTCTCCTTTGGTCAACAGGATCCTGGAGAGGGCAGAACTGGCCTGGCGACAAGGGATCAGGAAATTGAGGGGGAACGGCGAGCGGGAAGCAAACCATGGTCTGGTCACATTCACATAGTTTTCTGCATCCACCCAGAATGTGTGCAACTGTGAGAAACAAAACATCAGTCTTGACTTTTAAACACGTTAGCATTTGTCAGGAAATAAGCAGAAAATAATTTGTGCTACCAGAGCTGGATGTAGTTTCTCTTCAAGCAGAGCGATGTAAGCCATGGTGTCTGCTCCTTGTCTCGCTGTCAACTCATAGTCTGCATTAAACCTCTGAAAAAAAGGAAAACAAATATTAATGTATATCTTCTGGTTTTAGGGAAATTATGAGGGCATTCTACATTATTAAATGGTTCTGAGGACATTATGAGTGGGTGATGGACAGTGGACAGTCCACTCTTACTTGTTTTCTCAAGAAGTTAAGAATCTGTGCAGGTTCTTTAACTACAGAGTCTCCACATACCAACTCTGGGACAGTTGCTATAGGAGAAAGGGAGATAGTATATGGCAGTTAAGAAATATTACATTTCAGAACGAAGGCTACTTAAGAGGGACAGGGCAACCAAAGCAGTTAGATCAGCAATGATCAGCAATAGATTAAATAAAATACACATATTTGAAATCCACTTTTTACATGTATGAAACAAATACATCAGTCATATTAATGTCCCTCAGCTCTGTCTATATATAAAGCAAACCCACCAAGGACCCTAAACCCAATGTAAGGAAATTCTAGTTCAGAAAAAGCTGCAGCCCACCTGTTAAGGTTTTCCACGTCCAGTCTATAGGAGAAACTGTGACCTTTGCCCCAGAGAACTTGGCATATGCCTGGAAGAAAATCCACAGTCAATTCAGGAAAAAGAAATAACAATTAATACATTTAGGAGTATTTAGGAGTAAGAACAATCCAATAATACTGTGTTAGAGTAAAATAAACAAAATAAAATAAACAAACTGATTTTTTGCAAGGTTTCCTATGTCTATATATTAATATATACAGTATCTGTAATTAACAGATTCACCACCAATAATATCAGCATGCCAGTATATCCATCAGGCTCTAGACTGAATGCAGATTTGACACAAGCAGGAGAATGAAAAAGTGGAAAGATTAACTTATTACTAAATAAACACGTTAAAGAACGCTAATTTAATATTTAATGACATTAATGTGTGTTCCTAGTAAGAAAATGAATGATAGCGCCACCCTGCGGCAAGAGTTAGAACTGTATGTTTTCTAGATGTCACTGACAGAGCCAGGACACACAGCTAGCAGGTAACAGTAATCAGTTTCTGAGACGTTTATTGGTGTATTCAGCCACCGTCACTAGCTACCAGGCAGGATAACAATAAAAGAACCCCAGAGAAATTAAAGTCTGACCCCCAGCTGCTGACCTTGAAAGAGCGATTTGTGTTAGCAATGATTGTGACTTCTGACAACCAGACACACACACGGCGGAAACACCGTGCAGATGTTGGCATGTCGTGCGTAACATCTGGGCAAAACATTAAAATGTACCAGTAGTATTTACCTGCCACTGCCTGCGACTGAGCTAACGGTATCTAACTAACTACAATGGGTAAGTTAGCATGGAAGCTAACCAGAGAAAAACAGAGAAAGCGCTTTTGAGAATCTGATAAGAAACCTGTCGTCTTCACAACAAGACTGGGTACAATGCCGGTATTTTTTATAAGTAGTACTTAAAGTTACCAGAACTATCAGACACTCGGTGTGGACAGAAGGAAGACCCCAGTCTCCTCCCCAGCATCTCAGCTCCATGGTAGTCGCCATGTTTTGGTTCATGGAGGCGTTGGTGACGTCAGGTCTGTCGCATCAGACAGTGAAGGGGTTAATGAACAAAACATAATAAAACAAAATAAGTAAAAATTATTTTTTCCTGCTCTCTGAAGTGGCAAGTTGACCACGTGGTTTGACTTAGCCTGAAAACATAAGGGAGACTTGATTGATAAGTTCTGAGCCCGACACATAATGAAGTTAGAAGGGGTTAGGGTGTTTTTGTGCAAATAATATATCCTTGGCTACATACAGCTACATTCATTTACATTTTAGGTAAGTTATTATAAAATAAGAGTTCCAGATATACGTAAGATTCATCACCCACCATCCAGTCATTATGTGCCGTTATGTGCTGTATACTTGCTGAATTTTTTGAGCAAATTCAACACCCATCCTACTCAAATAATTAGCATCTCTCAAAGAACTCTTCCCAAACATGAAAAGCCTGGAGCTTTAGCTGGACCCTGTTTGGCCCTAGATGACAATGTTATATCACTGTGAAGGATGTTTTGGACAGGACAATGAGTGCAGTGAAACGGATAAAAATCCCTCCAGCATTTATGCAGAAGTGTATAGTTGGAAGGGGGTTTTGTTGAAAAAATACCTGCAACATCTTTATTCAGAACTTTCTGTGCTGGGCTTGGAACTTATCAAGAAACCCTGCTGAATTCTAGATGGCTCTGTATTTTAGTTACTCCAAATGTTTCATTTTATCTTGGCTGGGAGATGAATATGATGATGATGATGATGATGATGATGATGATGAGAGTATTTTGGACAATCATGACAACTGTAAATTAGTTTTCAACCTGGACCAAAAGGACACTGATTGTATAATTACATATTTGTACACATACAGTGGGGTCCAAAAGTCTGAGACCACTATGAAAATGCTTCTATTTTGCATTCTTTTTGAATTTAATACAAGATTTTTCATTACAAATGATAATATCATCTTAACAATTTGAGTGAAAAGTTGAATCTTTGAAAAATGCACATGAACGTTAGAATATCTTAGTATTTGATATGCTCCTGTTTTGCTTTATTGACAGCATGCACTCAAGCTAGCATGGACTCCACAAGTTGATTATTTCCAGATTTATATGGAAACATCACAGATTTTTTTATGTGGTCTCAGACTTTTGGACCCCACTGTGCATGAGTGTGTATGTGTTTTGGTTAACAGATTTGGAGATGCATGTGAAGATGACTTTGACAAAGATGAAACACCTTGAGTTAATTCTTTCTATGCTTAGCTCAGAAGTTATCAATCAACCATTGTAAATCTGACAACCCATTCTGAATAATGTCAGATTGTAACTGCCAGTTTTATGTCATTGTGTTATGTTCCATTTGCCTTCTCCTGATATTTGGATTGTGACTGCACTCTATTTCTACAGACCAGTTGCACCAGAATGATCTCTGTCCAGGAGCTGATGGCTGTCGAAGTCTGCCAGGTGTTTGGTCAGAAAGCAGACGGCCAGACAGACATGAGTGCACAGTGATAATGCACTGAGGGATGGTAAATGTCTCCCTTTGGCTCGGGCCTTCATCTCTGATGCTGAAGCTTTCTTGCGGTATTGGAAGATCTAAGATGAGTACCAGACATCTGTGAAATGGTTCCAGGGTTAAAAACTGTCCCAAGTCTAGACCTCTTTCCTCTCCTTTTCTGAGATTTAAATTGAATTAAGTAGAATTAAAATTGAAAAAACATGTGTCACATAGTTTACTAGTTCTCCTGACTTAAGATGATTTAGGAGACCAAATCCATAACCACGAAACAGGTTTATGGAAGCAAGTTATCCTCCCTTGAGTCCCCAGCACAATCCATTCATTCAGTCCAATCCATGATGGTTTTTAGAATTTCCAGAATCTAATATACAGGCTAAGTTTAGAAAAGCTTGCAAAGTTCGACTGGTCTTACGATAGTTCCCATACAGACAAGGGATTTATGGTCTTAAAAGCACCATAAAACTCAGATTTCACTCATAGAAGCAATAAAACACTGACAACCAGTTTTAGAATAAACTACTATAAGCAGTACGTTGTTTTTATCATCAGTTACTCTTTTGTTTATATTAAGTTTGTAGCATTTGATTGTACTTACGTCACTTTTGCATTTACAACCAGAAACAACCCCCTATCTTAATACCTCATTTAATCAAACTAGCATAGGGACACTCCCCCCACCTATTAAAATGCTCCCTACCCTGTTCCACTTTTTCAACAGTAGCATATCTGGACACTCCCCTTTGCTTTAAAAGCTGTGTCTGTGGCCACAAAGTCATCTCACCTCTGCAGGGATTTTGCTTCAACATCTGGACGCTCAGTTTCTCCATCATTCTGTTGCACCACTTGCATTAAGATAGGTGATTAGTCTATGATTCTCTCGTTGCAGAACAGAGGTTTTTCAGGGCTGTGTTGATTTTTGAAGCACTGATGATGGCTCTGTGGGCCGGAGCGGTGATTCTGTCTCTGGCACTGCAACAGCTAACACTCACTGTCACTGCACAAGGTATTGGTAAGTACCGGCTATTCATCATGCATACTCTTCTCTAAAACATCAAGTATTTGTATTTGTAAGAGCTGCAGTGCAATACATTTCTCTAGTAACTGTTTTTCCCCTTTAAATATCCATAATAATTTGTTGTCTTGCCATTAAACTTATAATCTGTGGTATGCTACCATAAGAAAGATTTGGTTGGCATGAAGTTGAAGATCTTTGTAGGATCTAATAGTCTGACCTAAATAATGCCAGTCTTTGATGGTAAAACAACACACTCTCCAATTTTAAAAGAACATGTGTGCAACATTTAATTTTCTTGGAATCACACAGAATTTTCCATACAATTTCCTGTCACTTTGTATTACACTTGAATTGAGATCATATGTGTGTGTGTGTGTATGTGTGTGTGTGTGTGTGCGTGCGTGCGCACACAGTGAGGCAATGGGTCTGTTCCAGTGGAAAGAGTTTACTGCTGCTTCTTTCTACAACTTGGATCTACCACTCTATAAAACACAGCAGGATACAAACGCACACACACTCACACACACATTTTTACATGTGCACGCACAAATATACACATACACCCTCACACATAATAAATTATCATGCACTGACTCAGCAGTTGCAACCATGCTATATAGACCAGTTGCACCAGAATGATCTCTGGCCTCCTTGGCCTCCACATTAAGAAACAAACTCACCATTAACATATTAGATACAATGTTATAAGTTGGTCTGCTGCACATGTGAGCTTATTTCATCACAAATTATGCTGAAATGCCACTTATGGCAATATGTAATGCAGGTTTTTCACCCTCCTCTCCTGTATTAGTCTATGACCTGCTGGTGTCTCCAGACTGCCTGCCAGATTTGCTTCAGGGAAGCCTGAAGAACAAAGGGCGAGATGAGGCTTTCCTCCTCTCCTCCTTCAGGCTCCAAAGCAAGGCTCCCACCTCTCTCTACAGTGTCATTAACCCCAAAGACAACACCAGGTACCTGGAATTCAGTGTGCAGGCCAAACTGAGCAAAGGTGATGCAAATTACTGAAGCATATCATTCAGACGCAATTTTGTTCAATAAATGACTGAATCCGATTTAGCAAATTTTCTCCCATTGTCTTTCATTGTGATCTCCCTTTATTTTTAGTGACTCTGCGCTACCAGAAGACTGATGGAAGGTTTGCCACAACCAGTTTTAATCACGCCTCCCTGACAGATGGCAGAGAGCATCATGTGATGCTGCACGCCAGCGGTCTGCAGCGAGGTCTACCTCGCCTAAATATATATGTAGACTGCAGATTGGCTCACACTTTGGATGATCTGCCTGCTGCGTTTGGGTCACTTCCATCTGGTCCCAACAAAGTGGCACTCAGGACTCTGGACTCAAGTGGACAGGTATCTGAGACCTTTGTAGAGGAATATTATGTTGTGTAACTCTATCATGAAAAAGTCCAAACATAATAAACAGAATTGATTATAATGCTGTAGGACAAGTGCAACAGATGGATAGCTACAAAATCTTCTGATTCTTTAATTTCTCTTTTGTTTCTACTCCTCCATAAGGGTGAACTGACAGACTTGAAGTTGGTGATAGAAGACACGATAGACAATGTGGCCACTCTCCAGGACTGCAGCTCTGAGCAGGATGAATCTCTGCAGCTGCTGAGTGAGATTACTGAACAGATTGCATCTCTTCACGCTGAATCTGATAGCACCTACATCTCACACACTAATCATATGATCATGTTAAACTTAAGCGCGGCAGGTGTGGGATTTTTGAACTAGGTCTTTTGCTCTATGGGCGGATGATTTCACACAATAGGATTAACTAATTCGGTTTATAACTCACATAGCAGACTTCTGTTTGTAAATCTGTATCATCACAATACGATATAGAATCTTTTACATATTCAACTGGCTCTCTAATTCTGCTTTGTGAAATGTCATCAGGCATCCAGGGAGGAGACCGGACAGGCCAGGACCAGGCCACCATGCTGGAACTGAGGAGAATGCTGTCTGAAATGAAGGAGCTTCTCCACCAACAGGTGGCCTACCCAGTGTCCAGTCATGTCATATAGGTCATACTCCTTTAAACTGATGGGATCTCAATCATTAAGGGGAAAAAGTGTTTGTTCACCCCCACAGATCACACAGAACAGCACAACCCTAAGAACCTAAATCTAGAAGACTGCAAGAGGCATAGAGCATTAAAACCAAGTTAGAGTGCAAGCCAAGAGTGAATTTATGTGAAATTATGTGAGTGAATTTTTGAATGTACACCAAAACATAAATTGCAGCAAAGAAAATACAACTTTGGCATACAAGGTACAGTGACAGGTGGAGGCTTTATATCCAGTCAGAGCAGCATGTTAGAGAGTATATAGTAAACAGAAACACTTAGCCCTGACATTCATATTTGATGGAGCACAAAAGGATCCTGTTCACACTTTTGGGATTTCCTTGTCCTTGGGAGTAAATATAAAAAGTCAATAGATTGATTTTCCAATTAAATCAGATTATAGCAGCCATAAATGAGAATCCATAACATCCTAACCTGCTGATTTTCTCGGATTCTATTGGGTGCAGCACAGAAAACGTCATCTTCAGAAGATGATTTTCAGATAATCATTTAAAGCAGAGGATTTGCTAGAAGATCAAACAGGGAGCCTGAAGCAATCAAATAATCATTTGAACAACTCAACATCTCAGATTTCAATCACAGGATCTTATTTTAACTAACACAGATTTTACAGCTTTTAAAGCTATTAAGGATTATTTACTGTATATGTCTGGTAATTATTTAAAGGTAGAATGTAGATCCTCTCTAACGTGCACATTCTGTACTTTTTTAAGATCAAGGAGACAACTTTTCTGAGGAATACCATCTCAGAGTGTCTTGCTTGCGGTAAATAACATGCAAACTCTGATCAGATCTTTCATTTAATTTTTCACGCTACTGACATAGTGACATTTCAGATCATACAAAATGCGTGCACGTGTGTGTGTGTTTTCTCAGGTCTTGGGGGCAGTCCAGCTAACACAGGTCCAGGCCCAGGTCCTAATCCACGCCCAGGGCAGTTCGTCTTGCACCCTCAGCCTCTGACTCAGTGTCGGCCTGGGACCTGCTTCAGACAGAGCATGTGTATCCCTACAGAAACAGGGGGCTTCAAGTGTGCCCCCTGTCCTGATGGATATACAGGAGATGGAGTGCACTGTGATGATGTAGATGAGGTACTATGTGTTGGTATGTTAGTGTGACTGCATCTATTGTAACCACAAAATAAAAGTAAATTTGGTTAGAAATTCACAGTTTTTCTGGTATGTTGTGTGTTGTAGTGCCAGTTTAACCCGTGCTTCCCTGGTGTGCTGTGTGTGAACACTGCTCCTGGGTTTCTCTGTGAGAAATGCCCCTTGGGATACATTGGACCGGAAATAAGTGGGGTGGGAGTATCTTATGCTAAGTCACACAAACAGGTACAACATTAACGTTTTATGACAGCAACTCTCGCAATCATTGTCTGAAAAAACCTGTACCCACAATTACTGTTTAATATAGCTGTTTGGTGACAATGTGTTACCGTCATATAGTGACTTTCATCTCTTTCTCATTACATTCATACAGGTGTGTGATGATATAGATGAGTGTCTAGGGCCACCTGAAAATGGAGGTTGCACTCCCAACTCGTACTGCTACAACACTATAGTAAGACAACTGGAAATGGTGTTACTATCACACTATCCTGTGTCAGAGAATGCAGCTGTTTGACTCTGTATCATCCTCGCCAGGGTTCGTTCCGCTGTGGAGAGTGTAAAGCTGACTTTACTGGTGACCAGGTGAGAGGCTGCCATGGTAAGAGGCTCTGCCTCAATGGTAAACCCAATCCCTGCGATGTCAACGCTGAGTGTGTCGTGGAGAGAGATGGCAGTATCAGCTGTGTGGTAAGTACAGATTCTGATTTATGCAAACCCCTGGTCTGTGAATTTTTTCATTTTTTATTAAATTATTACTTTATTTATAAGGTTTGGATGGAGTTAAACAGCAGGACAGGAATAGCTGACATTTTAATGTTTATGTCTACAAATATGGGGAGTGTACATATAGTAAACTGGAAAATGTAACAGCTGAACATATTAAAAACAAATTATAACAAAAAGGTAAGTGAACATTCACATTGCTGCTTTTTATGTTTTGTAAGTTTCTGTATGTTTTATCTTTATACCTGTTCTTGTTTTTGTGTGTTAGTGCAGTGTTGGTTGGGCAGGCAATGGCTATGTGTGTGGAAAGGACACCGATATCGATGCCTTTCCTGATGCTACGCTCCAGTGCAGGGATAACAGCTGTAATAAGGTGCTCATTCTTACATCCCAATCTTCTGTCACAACGAATTCATCCTAAGGTTAAAAACATTGCTGTTGTTTTATTTCCAGGACAACTGTGTGTTTGTGCCAAACTCTGGCCAAGAGGATGCTGACAGGGACGGGATGGGCGATGCCTGTGATGATGATGCTGACAGTGACGGCATTATTAACATAGATGTAGGTACTTCCAAAGCTGCACCATGCCAATACCTCTGTTGACTTCCAACCAAACTTTGGCATCTGTATTTGGCTTTTAACATTATTATGAATAGGAATTAAACTTTTCACACTGAGCCCATGTAAACCCAGTTTGTCTGTGTCAGGATAACTGCTGGCTGGTTCCTAATGTGGACCAGAGGAACAGCGACAAAGATCTGCACGGTGACGCCTGTGATAACTGCAGAACAGTAGATAACCCCACACAGAAGGATACAGACAGTGATGGGCTGGGAGATGAATGTGATGATGACATGGATGGGGATGGTAAGTGCGTTTGTGTGAGTGGGTGTTACAGTATCTAACACAGTATTTGCATTAGTTGTAGAAAACTCAGGTCAACTGGATTCAAGTTTTTAATTCTGAGTTGATTTAATTTTAATTTAATTTAATTCTGACCTGACTGAGGTTTCTACAACTTATCTGCTGCTTGGATGACTGAGAATCTTCATCAGAAGTATTTGCATTGTTTCATGCTTACCACATTACTTGTGTTCATGTAAAAGTCAAAGTGCGACAGTTGTCATTTTTGTAATATGGTTTAACATGGTGGGGCGGCTGGAAAAGGTTGTGTGTTCATTAGCGTGAGAGGTGCAGTAACTGGACCATAATTGCTTTTATTGCTTCAGTTAGAGGTAATAAATTTAGGAATGCGCTGTGAAACCAAATGGCTGATAATGGTATTAAGGACTACTGTGACTGTGAAGGTTATTCAAACCACAGACTGTCTGGACTTGTCTGTCTAGACAAGTGTACAACCCTCAGGCTTCTGTTTTTGTGGTGGGGACATTTCTGTTGTTTTCACTGGACCATCCGAGCCAGTGCAGCACTTTATCTGTTTAAAACATCCGTTCTTTTTTTTTTTTTTTTTNTTTTTTTTTTTTTTTTTGTCAGTATCCACGTCCTTTACCAGTTACATCATTCACTTTCAGGGAAAACAACTCCAGCGTCATTAACAAAACCTTTAAAACCCCAATAGGAAACAAGTGTTAATCTTTAAAATGTTCCGAGTGCACCTAAATGGTTTGCTCGGAATCATAAGTGTTGTTTCTCACGTACTTCGTGCCTGGATTGCCCTGTTAGAAAAACTCTCATTTGTTCCAATGGAAAAATAGTTTGAGTTTCATTTCTTTGTTTCTTTGTGCCCGTCTAGCTTTGTTTGCTTGTGTGTAGTGACCCCTGTTTGTTAACTTGGCCAATCTCCAACCTCATGATCATTTGGTTATGTCTTTAACTCTAAAGCTGGATTGCTAAGCGCTTGGTCATGTCTGTCTCTTCTCAAAAAAGCATTTTTCCACGTAAGCCTTGGCCAGACATGGAAGGCCACTGGAAACTATTTCACCTTCGTCTTAAACAAACAGTGCCATCTGGTGACACATTTGACTGACTGACTCTCAAAGCTGGGTTTTGTCGTGCTTTTTTTCATTTTTCCTGTCAGCGCTTTAACTCATGACGCAGAAGTGAAAGCTCTGATGCGTTTATATTTGCAGGCTTGAAGAATATTCTTGACAACTGCCAGCGAGTCCCAAACAAAGATCAGAAAGACAGAGACAATGACGGAGTGGGAGATGCCTGTGACAGCTGTCCTGATATGTTCAACCCAAACCAGGTCACTACAAACTGCCTAAACAAATGAAATGATTGATGTGAAGCTACACCTAACAACGTGCCTCTTTTCTATCTGCAGTCTGACTCAGATGACGATCTTGTAGGAGATACCTGTGATGACAACACAGACAGGTAGAGCCCACTGTAATGTCCGATGGTGTAAAGAGTCCAGAAAATGTGCGGTATTTGCTTTACCTGCTCTCCCTCCTCTTCGCCAGTGACGGTGACGGCCACCAGAACACAAAGGACAACTGTCCCACAGTCATCAATTCCTCCCAGCTGGACACAGACAAAGATGGAATGGTTTTTATCCTTTCCTTAATCATTTATTTAATTCTGTTTGTGTAGCAGGGTTGATTGATAATTTCTGAGCCTTAGCAATCAACCCTCCTGTGCTGAATTCTACATGGCTCTATACTTAAACTATTCCAAATGTTTAATTTTATCTCGGTAGGGAGATGAATGTGATGACGACGACGATAATGATGGCATTCTAGACGATCTTGACAACTGCAGATTAGTTGTCAACCCAGACCAAAAGGACACAGATAGTTTGTATAATTCCATATATGTACATATGTGCACATACATGGATGTATGTACTCTGTATGTGTCACTGTTGGGTAGTTCCTTAGCTGTTTGTGTGTGTGTGTTTTAGATAATGGAGTTGGAGACGCATGTGAAGGTGACTTTGACAAAGATGATGTTGTTGACAGAATCGACCACTGCCCAGAAAACGCTGAGGTCACCCTGACTGACTTCAGAGCCTACCAGACTGTAGTGCTTGACCCAGAGGGTGACTCTCAGATAGATCCCAACTGGGTGGTCCTCAACCAGGTGACCAACAATGTTGTCAGATTCTATAAATTACATAGAAGGGGGAACTTTTGAATATGTTAGGTGTGTCTGTGGAGGAGGAGCCTTTAAAATACCTGTCATTGTGGAGTCTAAAGTGAACTTTCTCTTTTTTTTGTCTCATCAGGGCATGGAGATAGTTCAGACAATGAACTCTGACCCCGGCCTGGCAGTAGGTACGTTCATAATGCATGTACACTATCATCGCTTTATCTGCTACAACTGCAGATTATTTCCCTTTCTGTATAATTTGTATTACTATCAATTTGATTAATGTCAGACTGTTGTTTGCATGTCCATAGTTCATTTTATTCAGTTTCTCTGTCAGCCTCATTATCAGTAATGCTTCTCTGCTCTCCACGTCTGCAGGTTACACGGCTTTCAGCGGAGTTGACTTTGAGGGAACATTCCACGTGAACACAGTCACAGATGACGACTATGCCGGCTTCATCTTCGGCTACCAAGACTCTTCCTCCTTCTACGTGGTGATGTGGAAACAGACAGAACAAACCTACTGGCAGGCTGCACCCTTCAGAGCTGTTGCTGAGCCTGGAATACAGCTCAAGGTGTGGCTGAAGTGTGTGTGCATGTGTGTGTGTGTGCATGTCTGCTGTGTTTGCTGTACAAAACATTACCTCTGTCTTGTCTTTGTCAGGCCTGTGAGTTTTGTCCTGTGTGGCCCTTTATCATCAGGCAGTGAAGTCTAAAACAGGTCCTGGGGAGTATTTGAGGAACTCCTTATGGCACACAGGAGACACTCCAGAGCAGGTCCGTCTCCTGTGGAAGGACCCCAGGAATGTTGGCTGGAAAGACAAGGTGTCTTACCGCTGGTATCTCCAGCACAGACCACAGGTTGGATACATCAGGTACAGGTGGACAGACACTAACACCACCATTCTTAGGCATATATACACACACGCAGACACACATATTGTACCAAATGACTTGTTTTTTTTTTTTTAACCAGGGCTCGCTTCTTTGAGGGTTCAACCCTGGTGGCAGATACAGGGGTGATAATTGACACCAGCATGAGGGGAGGGAGACTGGGCGTGTTCTGCTTCTCTCAAGAAAACATCATCTGGTCCAATCTGAAGTACCGTTGCAATGGTGAGTGTCTGTGACAGTCAGTCCAGCCATGTAGATGTAGGTGTTTTAATGCTTAGAAACTGAGTTTATGTCTCTTTCATTCCCCTAGACACTATTCCTGTTGACTACCAGGAGATCAATGCCCAGAACACACACTGAGGTCTGAGATTTATTATAGGAAAGGAGATAAGCCCTGCTGAAAACATGGATAACAGGAGCAGAGATGCACTGTGGAGAACAAAGAGGTACTGCACACCAGTTTAAGAAAGATAGCTGAAAATCAGACATGCTGAGATGGTTGAAGGAAAGAAACATTTGTGGTATAGCCTTTATTTTAATGACAGTTGAAATACTGAAAGTCCTAGAAAATATAATTTGGGGCATTAAATACTACTCTAATTAGTATATCTGAAGTGGTACAATATGTACAACTTGTGTAATTCGTCAGCAGGATCTGTGTATGTCTGTGTAACATTACCTACAATTTGCGTCAACCTTTTATGAGGGCTGTAACAAATGTAATACTGTTTTTAATGTGAGTATAATAAAATCATAAGCATTTCACTTAACGGGAGCATGGTTTATGTCTACTGTTTGGCCTGTTGCCTTGGCTGTTATGGCAGTATATGACGTACTTATTTAAAAGCAGGAAAGTTGGACAGAGTGATCAGTTCTTTAATTAGGAAATGGCTAAAAGTTCCGTGCTGCCTCAGCAGTGCGGCCCTGAATGGAAAAGGGATTTTGGTTTCTGATGTTTTAATTATCCCAAACCTGTTGTGGAAAGTTCTTGATAAGAGGTTTTTTTTAATGCAGTAACTCAGTGCAGAATGTTGACAAAGATATGAACAAATGATGATGGTTGGACAGCTGATGGGCAGCTGAACTGCCAATCAATATCAGCAGTCTCTCAAACTTGAGAAAATTTAGAACATCTAAAGTAGGTTAATGCATGAAATGTTTCCTATCATTTCAGTTCAGCAGGTTAATGACAGCAGAGCCTCCTACTTGGTCCAATGATGGGTTATGACATCATTTTATATCATGCTGTGTGTATTGGTAATTACATCATATTTTATTTATTTTTTAGCAAGATTGCTGTTTAGTGTTCATCAATCAGAAGGAAAACAAAAGCAAATACACATGTTGCATGGTGTCAAGATGGATGCTTTATTGAAGTGTGTGGACAATGTGAACCAGCTGTATGACGCGCACAGCTTTTTCCTGACATGCTTTATGTGAGTGTACAGCCTTGCTGCGGTTCTGCCATTCAAGATTTTTTGTTGTTTGACATCAAAGTTACTGAGCACCATTTAATTTCTGCACGTATATGAATGATCAAAATGCAGAAATATTTGAAAGAATTTAAAATCACTAGAATTTGCAGTTACATAAAGCATGATTCAAACGAAATTTTCTATAGACCACACAGATATAGCCAAATGTACATATAAGTTATTACAAAACATGTTAAGAATACAGTTAGACAAAGAATCATTGACTTATTGATGAGGGTGAAACATGATGGAAAGCACTTAAAATTGACAATTTGCAATATATTGTATATTTGTACAATACAAAAAAAATCCAACACATATCTGGTAATATACATCTGAAGGGGTTTCTGTAAATTTTATCAGCCTGTAAACTCAACATCCAGTGTTGAATAGCTCTCTAATAAAAGCGCTCATGCTACTTGATTCTGACCCCTACTGTGAGCTGACATGTAGCAAAGGAAAGAGAAAATCCTTTATAACTGTACACACACACAAAAAAAAAACTGATCTAAGTGCCTGTGTGTGCATGCACATACATGATGTTCTCTGATATCTTTTTCTCCGTAACAGATGAAATCTGCAAGAATAGCTCCTTGTTTTCTACCTTTGGCAAACACTGTCTTTCTCATTGTAGCTCTGCTAACAAACCATGATGTAAGGCAGGTTGATTTTTACTGCCCTGTGCAATGATGACTGACACTGCTGTACATATGACATGGATTTTCCTAACAAAAGATTTAGCTTAAACAGCACTGACATAATTGTAAACATATTGTGACCTAATTGGACCTGTTTTATTCTAACTGACCTATTTAAAAACAATGGTCTAATATTGAAAAGAGCTTGTTCCATTGCATAGAAAACATCTACAAAAGGGTGCAATATAACAAGCAGAAACATATACAGCCTGCATGTGAGCCTGAGAGATGGTTTTTCTACAGAGTAAGGGACAAATCTACTTCAATTTACGCCACATCCACTTGAAAAAGTGTTTACTTTTAAAAAGCACACTGCAATAAATATTCTTCATTTCTTTTGTAACATTCCTAAATTGAAATAGATTTATCCCAAAACTTTGCTACAATCTTATCGAATTGTACGGAAACGAAATTCAAAACCTCTGCTGGCTGCAGGGCCGAGCAAGCGTTACAAGAAAAACTGACACACACACAGGAAATATTTGTACAAATACACTTGCAAGTCTGGAATGATCACAGAATCTATAAGGCTGGATGCTTGTTTCTATAGCAACAAGAAACACGTTGCCCCACAGCACTTTTCAACTGCACTCCAAAAATTTTCTGAAATTTCAGACTTGCAAGTAATACACAACTCTAGGAGTCAGTGAGAGTAAAAAAAAAAAAAGAAAAAGACAATTACCTTCAAGGCATTAACAGCTTAACATTGTAAAAAAGTAAAATAAACACTTGAATATAAAACAAAAGGCAACAGATAATCCTCAGTGCTGAATGCTGAGGGTAGTGTGGAGTTGAGTTTCAAGGTTAAAGGGGTGGTGGTCCCTTGGCTCAGCCTGAAAGCTACTTCCTGGCCACAGCCCTAGAATCACATTATAGTGGTACGTATGTATGTGTGTGTGTGTGTGTGTGTTTCTATCCATCTACTAGGCCTCAAAGCGTTTTGGGCAAACCATAGGAGCGATGAGTGTCCACATGTAGAGGAAGAGACAGACCCAGCAGGAGGCCATCTTGATCCAGAAAACCGACCAGCTCCCATCTAACAGCTTCTCGATCTTGTGGTCATCATAGCTGCAAAGGAATGAGACTCGGTGAGAAAAAACAACCCAAAACCAAGTACAAACACAAAGCAGGACCCTAACCACAATCCGACTCACTCAATCAGGATAAACAAGATCCTACTTACTTAAGTCCAAACCTGTTAACACATCTGCGTTTTTGTTCAATTTGACCATTTATTTGGCCATGTTAAAGGTTACATTTACATTTTTAGAGTTTCAACTTCGTACTCTTTGCCCATATGGCCCATGTGGGGAGTTCATTGTGGTAGCCTTGCTGTTCTTCGCACTGGCATACAGCTAATCCAAGCACAACCAACATAAAAAATGGGGGATAACCTCTACAATCCCCTGTTGAGGTGCAGTCTGCACAAAGCAAAGTTTTCATTTAAATAGATAATCAGTGAACTCCTAAAATCCTAAAATCGTTAAATGCTTAGAGAGCCAGTCTAGACCGTCAAAAACGGGAGTGATAATCTGTGATACACAGCCCTTGAAGCATCTTTAATACTGCTTCCATCGAGGTGTTCTCCCAATGCATCAACGCAGTCTGACAAAACTTTCCAACATTTCTCATTCAACATCCAAATGACTTTAGGTTGGCTCTCATCTCATTCTGTGTCAACCTAATGTTTAGTGAAACTTACCTTACAGAAACTAGTGTACAGAATGCATGTATACATCCTGATTTATACCAAAACAATTACAAAGTGCTTCAGAATGAGTGGCACTTACTGAAACCAGTTGGTGACTGTCATCATGACGTAGAGGGAGCCCAGGAAGAAGACGAAATGGAAGTAGGTGTAGCTGTAGACGGTTCCTTCTCTCTCATCATAAACCACATTCTGGCCAGCACCGGTCTTCTCCTCATCATAGTCCTCTGAAAGGCAAACATTAAACCATGCAAAGAAATTTTAGTCCTGTACGATCAGTAATGTGTTACGTGCTACAGCAATTTTTTTATAAGCTGCTGCCATTTTTGCCAGGGTGCTTCTAGGGATTTATTCTAATTTCTATGGACAAATAAGATTTAAAAAAAAAAAAAAAAATCTTCTAAAATGCTTAAATGCAGCTTCATTGGAGGTTATTAATGAGAGATAGGCACAATGAATTTTTTTAGAAAGGAATTCCAACAGCATTCTGCGCTGCCCTGCACCTTTTGTCCCTGCACCTTGGGCCTGATCGCCACCAGGGGGCAGTGTGAGCTTATCCAGAACTCCAACACCCAACTGGTCCTGGTCTCCTGTGTCATACTAACCTCCTAGTAACAGTGACATCATCTTTGTTTGCTGACCAATGCTTTCTCACCAATCCTCACTCTAGCTGAGGAATAGCAATGAGCACAACCCCTCTGTGTGCAAACGCTACAGCTGGCAACACATGTATGCACACACACTCTGAATACACACTGAATAAATTCAAGAAACAGGGCAAAGGCTGACAGGGTGGAAAGAAAACATGTTAGTGAAGGGGAATGGTTTGACTTTCCTCACCTGTGTCATCTCCAAAACAGAAACAGCAGCGAGCTCTCTGCAGGATAAAGAAAGGCAGATGGGTTACTACTCAACATTAAACACACCCACATACTCTTGGAACTAATCTACTTAATTTGATAAGGATGGTGCAATTGGGAGTGCCTGGTGAGACTTAACAGTCCTGTTATCTCTCTATATTTCACTGACCCACAGAATTAATACACTCACTCAATTAGAGGTGTGTGTGTTTTTACCTCGGTCTCGGGCTCACTGTTCCTACACACTCTTAGCGCTGCAGAGCTTCGCCTGGTGGTGGATGTCAAACTAGAGGGAGGGTGGAAAAAGAAATAGAGACACAGAAAGAAGGAAGGAGGGAAAAGTTGTAATTCCATCATGAGGCGTTTTTCCAGTAATTTGCAGTTTCAGATGGCTGGTGAGTGTAATTCCCTCTTCTTCAGGGAATGACCACAAGAGACATGATGCCTTCACTTGATGGGAAACGTGGACACACAAAAACCTATAGTTCACTTACACCCTTAGGAAAGCCACAACCAATCATATGCAGCTTCCCTGGTGTGATAGCCAATCAGAACCACCCTGTCAGTGTAGCTTCAGCCTGTCAGACATTAATGTACTTACTGTACATCATGGGATGAGGAGCCATTTCTCAATTTGTGAGGTTGATGGAGAGGATAGCAGATTTACATTTTATACAAAAGGTTTGTGTGTATGTCTGTAAATGCTGCGATGAGAGATGTTTTTGTGTGTGTGTGTGTGTGTCTCTCACCAAGAGTAAAGCACGCAGCCACACAGGATAATGGTTCCCACAGCTGTCACAATCATCTTGTCGCTCTCCTTCCCAGAGTTGAAGGGAAACACACACACAGTCGTGTTCACACCGTCTCTCTGCACCACTAGAATGTGCAGACAAACAGAGACAGGGCATTAGTTGAAGGAGAGGCAGTATTGTGTAAGGAGGTTGTGAAAGATGCTCTGTGTGTGTGTGCGTGAGTGGGTGTGTGTGTATGTACACATGCGCTGCGGTAGCAACAAAGAGAAAGGGTAAGGTAAGATAAATACAATAAGTTTACAGAAAAAACTGAATAAACTCGATGGAATGAAAACACACTAAGAGACAAAAGTTTCAAAGTAGCTCGTTACAAGAATCTGTTTATTTTAGTTCACATTTTGACTTTGATGTTTGGATCTTTACGGTTATTCATGCATAACCATGGAAAGCCCTCAATATATTGTTTGTTTCATGCGCCTTGCTCTTCAGCATAACATGTCTTCCTCACAGAATTCTAATCTTAGAAGCACACAATTCCTTATCTGTCTTGATAACATGAACACATGGCCTTGATGGAAACAATGGCTTCCAAACAAGAGCTTTTCTGCTTTTCTTAAAGTGCCTTTTACATAATTAATATTGGTTTGTTTTTGACCATGTGCTAAGCAATATATTGCAATATATACAACCTACGTATACTGTATGTTACTTGCTGACAACCATTTCACAAAATATACCACTGGAGGTAAATTTTAGAATTTGTTTTGTCTGACTTCCAGACTGTTATTGGCTTCAGTTCATTCCAGTACGCTATTAAAGTCAACATGTAGAGACTTGAAACATGACTGAGAAAAGTAATCATCACAGCTAACACTATGTCTATTAGGTTTTTTGTCAAAGTAACTTTAACCAATACAACATGGAGCTGCATGGAAGACGATGTATGTCTCCGCCAGGGAATACAGTCCCAGTAGAAAAGCTTTTACTGAAAATTTAAAAATGACCATCCCCTCTCACACATACAGTGGGGTCCTAAAGTCTGAGACCGCATTGAAAATCATGCTGGGAAAACTTGGCTCATCAGGTTTTGCACAAACTTGTGAAGTCCATGCCAGCTCGAGCACATGCTGTCATTAAAGCAAAAGGGCGGCATACCAAATACTAAGATATTCATGTACATTTTTCAAAGATTTCAACTTTTCACTCAAATTGTTAAGATGGTATTATCATTTATAATGAAAAATCTTGTATTAAATTCAAAAAGAATGCAAAATAGAAGCATTTTCACAGTGGTCTCAGACTTTTGGACCCCACTGTACATACATACAGTACGTGTTAATAGGTGAAACACTGAATTTTAAGGTGGGTGTCGCCTGAAATTTGATTTTGAAAGATTAGAGGATTTGGCAAAATAACAAAAAAACTAAAATACAGTTTCATGTTTTGGAAAATGTTTGTCAGTAACATAATGTGTATGTGGGTAGTAATTATTGGACTTAAAACATACAAAATCACCAGTATGTTCCTTTAAAACATAAAACATCCTTTTGTGTTCATTGTTAACCCTGTAGGTGAGGATGGACCTTGGTTCATACTCACTTTCTTTTGGTTTGCTGGAGAAGGCGGAGAAGGTGAGGTACATGACGTACACACTGATGACTCCCGGCTGCAGCAGGCCAGACGTTGGCTGCACTGAACGGACACACAGCAAAACGAGTCTCAGTGTCATGGGTCTGTTCTGAGGGAGATGCCTGTATTGGTGCATGTGTCTGAGAATAAAGTCGTGCCACTGAAAGGGCTGGGTGATATGAACTAAAGTCAATATGAAGATAAACTATCACATGTACTGTGATGATGGTAAATGTTACAATAATTTCATCTTATTTCCTTTGTTGTGTTGGCTCACTTCTGCTATGTTCCTTCTGGGATGAACCAAGCAGTCATCTATAAATACCACTTGATACCACTTATTCATGTGTTACACAATCAAATCAGATCACGTGTTTTTTTTTTGTTTTTTGTTTTTTTTTGTGAGCGCTCACATTTCTGTATGCATGGGGAAATAGCCAGCAGAGAGATGATGAGGCAAAGGCTGCCGTTGATGCCCAGGAAGATCTTGTTGAAGAGGCAGGCCTCAGGGTGGGTGTAGTACAGACCCATGAAAACTACGGCACCCACCGCAGCACTGAACAGCGTCAGAGTCACGAAGGCCAGAGCTGCGTACCACAGACGGTTATACTTCACACCAGAACTCCTGCAGAAAGAAACGGAGAGAGAGGGAAAGCAGATGTGAGACAGTGAAAACAAGCCACACAAAAAGAAAATCCAAAAGAAGAAAGATCCAATAATGGGAACAGACAAGGAAAGTGATGAAGGAGATTTAAAAAATATATATAAAGAAGGTAAAAGGGCACAAGAAAGGAGTAAAAGGGGGAAAAAAAAAAAAAGTTGCTCAATTAGTCCTGCACTTGGAGGTGAAGAGAAGGCAGATTTATGGCTGCCTCAGAGGTTTCATATCCGCTATACTTGGTATATACATTTTAGATTTTACTAAAAGTCAGCAGAGTAAAGATGGGAATGTGTGTGTAGAGAAAAACACAAACACACAGATTAAAAAGTGTATTGTCACAAAACCTATAAAAGTTTAGAAACAATTCTCTGAGCTGTGTGTGTATGTGTGTGCGTTTTTAAAGGAAGGGGAAAAAAAAACCATATTCATCCTGTGAATCTGCACAAAGCTGGCCTGCTGCCAAGCCTCATCTCCACCCACAAAAACACAAAACTACATGCTTCCCACTTATTAGCCTTTTCTCATCCACCCTGCAGAAAGTCACGTCCCACGTTTCTCTAGCTCAAATAAAAATCACTATCCCGTTTTTAATCTGTTCTTATAGTGCAAGTAAGGAGGCCAAACACTGAGTTACTGAGACAAAAGAAACAGGGAGGACACGTTAATCTCACCAGTTTGTGTTCCATCGATGAGCAAACTCCACCAAAAGCATCAGCTGGATCAGCAGGAAAATAAACCCACCAGCAGCTCCTATGTAGCGCCACACTGTGGACAAGGCGAGAGACAGAAATCATTTTAGAGACTAAGAGGCTTGCAGTGTAGTTGAATTCCATAAGTTTTATTGCTGTATGGATATTAAAATTTTGTTTAAAGGACCATACCATCCATTTTGCATGTTTGAGCCTAATATATTCAATTTTCATAGACGTAAGGTTACCAACAATCATTTCCCAAAGGATAAAACCGTATTTCAGCTTTTCTGATATTTTGCAAAGTCTCTTAATCTTTCTAAATCAAATATTCAAGCGATACACCCACCTTAAATGTCGATGTTTCACCTGCTAATAGTTACGCAAAATTATGAAGTCACGGTGGTTAAAATTTTTCAATAAACGCAGGTTTTCTTTTCGGACTATATTCCCCAGTGGAGACATTATACATTCACTCCGCACTTTTTATTGCATTTAAATGCTAAAATTACGTAACTTCAAAAAAAAATCTGAATACACGTCTGTTAAGACAATTTTATACTTATTTTAACATTGTTCATTTTTGGTTCATTTGATACACCAGACCTTTCACCCTCAAGGTCTTTTCATATTTCTCATTTTCTCTTCCCAGTACATTCTTTGTCTNAGACCTTTCACCCTCAAGGTCTTTTCATATTTCTCATTTTCTCTTCCCAGTACATTCTTTGTCTCCTTCCTGCAGGTGCAGTTTTTGTTTACATTGTTGCACCGGCAAACATTTACCAAATAAGGCAACTTTAATTAACTACAAAAACCTTTCAGTATCTGTTTCAGTTTTCTCCAGAACTGCTTTTTTTTTTCCTTCTTTCACCTTGTGTATAAATAACTCTTTGAACATTTAAGGGGCGCTCTTCCATTTCTAACTGATGTTAGCCACGGAACCAGCTCCTCTGCAGAGCTCTGTATCTTTTGACAACCTACAATAAAGACATAGACAAAGACAAATATCAGTCTCCTCATTTTGTCTCACCGTAGGAAATTCCTAAATTTCTACCACAATGTGTTGTTCACAATAATGGATTACCTATCCCAAGAACCTTTCAAGTATCAACAAGTTTATTTTAATAATGTACCAGAATGAAATGAAACCAATGGCGGTCTGGAAGATAGAAAAACATTTTTTTAATTCAACATTCCAGTAGTATGCTTTGGGAAATGATAGTAATATTACATGTATGAAAATTCAATATATTAGGCTCAAACATGCAAAATGGTATGGCCCTTTAAACTACTTGACTGATGGCAAGACTGTTGTTATGACTCAGCCACCAGCCAGGACAATTTGGAAATTACCAGGTAGTTCATGGCAAATTATGTGGATGTTGCATCAGATGCATGAAAATATAAAAAAAAAAAAAAAANTAAAAAAAAAAAAAAAACGTGAAACTTGTTTCTCCCAGTTTGTCTGCAATGTGCCAGTTTTTGTGTTTTATGATGATGCATTTATTAAGAATCTATTAACTACTAAATATTGCTGATATCAGCTTTAAAAAAGACATCATAGCACTGTGTGCAGCTGTAGTGCATGTGTCCTCTGTGGATACCTTCCAGAAAGGTTTCCTCTTCTGGGAGGAAGAAGCCTCCAGCGCAGCATGCCACCAGCACAATGAACTTCAGCAGCCAGAATCTGACATTCAAAACAGATGATGTCAATAACGTAGTAAAAAATAATGCTGTAAGACAACATAAAGAGCCTAATTTGGACACACAGAACAACTTGAAAGAAGAGCGTCAGTTTGCCTTAATCAGAATTCTGCTAATGACAGAACAAAACAAGATTCGGCCTCCCAAAGACCACAACTTCTGTTACGGTAGAATGTGAACTGTTAAATGGCTGGCTGGCAGAAAAATGGAAAGAGAAAGGTCTTCTTACCCATTATGTACAGCCGCCCTGCAGCCTGTGCTGTTACTGACCCGTATGGTGAAGAGAGAGAAGAACAGGAAGAAGCAGGCCATGCCGAAGCACACCTTGTAGACGGCCGAGTATCCAACAAGAGTCTTGCAGTTCTCTCCTGCATTCATCTTCTCACACAAGTCAGTGTAAAAGGGGATCTGAGGAACATAAATTGCCAAATAATTAAATTTGATCATTGCTGTGTTGAAAGAAAAAAACAAAAAAAACTAACTCTGCTCATGTTTGTCTAGTATGCAGCTTCAAAAAAGGGCCAATAGTGTCCATGCTGAGCGTCACACCTCTAAAGGAGCAGAAAGAGCGAACAGGCAGCGACAACAACTTCTCTTTCTCTCCATGAAGCCCTCTTTCATCCCTTGTTCTCTACAGGTTGTTAGAGGGGCCTTACAACTAACTGTCAGTGTACACAGACAAAAGACAGATGAATAAATTAACCGCCTCTTGTCAGCAAGTCAGGCGGTTTGAGGGGAGAGAGAAAAGGATAGAGAGCACGAGACCGAGAGAGAGAGCAAGAGAGAGAGAGAGAGAGAGCAATTGGAATATAAAGGTGGAGAGAGGGAAATAAAGCTCAACACCCTATTTTGACCTACAGGGTCAGTCAGTTAAAAAAAGCATAACTTCGCTGTAAGTTTCAGCAGGAAAAGTGCTTCTACTGTGTGTGTCATTGCCAGCAGAAGAGAACGCCTCTGAATCTGATAATTAAGAATTAAGGCTGAAATATCTGTTCTGTAGAGGTGTTCGTTGATTTTTTTTTTTTTTTTTNTTTTTTTTTTTTTTTTTTAATAAACGGTGTTTTCTTCCCTAGTTACTGGCAGAGGACATGGGTCAGGAGCTTGTGGATAAAGTTGTCATCGCCTCCATGTGTAGCAGAGTGTACAGCCAAAGCAGTAAGCAGAGTAAAAGGCCCATTTTGGAAGTTTTTGTCTCATGTTGAGGACCATATTAGCATGTCCATGGTGTTGTGATTAAGAGGAAAGGGGGCCAGCTGTTTCAGACTGCTGTAAATCTCTTGAGAAAAGACCAGCGCTCTCATGCTCACAATGGCTGCTCTCTTAGCTGGGACTTCCCACTGTGCTCCTGACAGTGTGTATGTATGTGCGTGTAACTCAGTAGGCGTTGCGTCAGGCTATCAAGGACCATTTTGTGCCTGGATGGGCCTTTCACAGGGTTCTGCTAACACAAGGAGGTACAGTGTAGGAAGTTGTTTTAATTCTATACTATAGACACTGGCAGAGGATGAGAAACAAGAAAAGATTCATGGAAAAATATCACCGTCTTCAAATAGCGATTTCAGTAGAGGAAGCTTGCAGTCATTGCCATAGTAACACACTCAGCTGAATTTCTTCTTCCCACAAATAGAAGTGAAAGAAATATCATTCATTCAGTTTTTCTCTTTCCTCCAATGTATGTTGTACCTTGAAACTGAAACATCAGATCTCAAGAGCAAATACTCAATATAAGGGGAAAGAAGGCAAACAACCAAGAAAAACCTTCTCTATCACTGTTTGACACAGTCTGACTCACACAGTTATTAGGGTCAAAGTAATGATTATCTTCATTATCAATTCATCTGTTGATTAGTCAATTAATTATTTAGTGTATAAAATGTCCAAAATGTTGCCAAATATCTGTCACAATTTCCTCAGACCCAGAAAAAGCAGTATCACAAAGAAGATGCTGCAGAAAATAGCTGGCATTTATACTTGATACATTTCTGAAAAAGATGAACCATTCTTTTTAAATTGTTGCCATAAATCATTCTTAGAAAGAGGCAATCTGATCACAGACTTGTATTAGGCAAATTTATGCAAAGAGGAAATGAAACAAAAACAACTGAAAAGAGAAATGAGCAGCATCTTTTTCCAATTTCAGAGGTTATGTGGGTATTTAAATGCAAATACCAGGCTGAACTCCTGCTTTCTCTCCCATGATCTCTAATAAAATACGTCTGTCTCTGATGTATTTAATTGCTCTAGCAAGCAATTAAATACATCTTTCATTTTCCCTGTTTGCAAAGTAATATTTCATGTTAACTGACATGCCAAGAAAATACCAGTTTAAAAATGTATAGTAAGAAATTTTCAAACAGAGTGTGTGTAAATTACAAACATGATCTTTCTGTTTCCTTTTCAGATAAAGGACCATACTGGCAATCGTACGTGTTCGAGCCCAGTATATACAACCCGGACACATGTTACGTTACTGACAACAAATTTCCAAAACATAAAACCATATTTTAGTTTTCCTGTTTGTTTCAAATCCCCTAATCTTTCAAAATCAAATGTTCAGGTAATACATCCACCTTAGAATTCAATGTTTCGCCTTCTAACACTTACACATGGTTGTAGAAGGCACGCTCATTTTAATTTCTCTATAAAAGCCATCTTCTCCTGGAACTATATTCCTGGTGGAGACATACGCTGTCTTCTATGCAGCTCCATGTTGGATTGGTTCCATAAAGTTACTTCAGCAAAAAGTAACTAATAGACATCATGTGTGCTGTGATGGATTACCTATCTCAAGCATGTTTCAAGTCTCTACAAGTTGATTTTAATAGCATACTGGAATGAACTGAAACCAGTGGCAGTCTGGATGGCAGGAAAGATAATACTGAAATTTACCACTAAAGTAGCATATTTTGGGAAATGGCTGTCAGTAACATAACGTGTGTATACGGATTGTATATATTGGGCTCAAACATGCACAATTGCTGGTATGATCCTTTAAGCTCCACATCAGCGTGTGTGTTTATAGATACAGACACTCTCACTTCCTCTGCTGTCTAAATGATACTCAGGCTTCACATTATGTGCTAACTACTGCTGACTGAAGCAGGAAGACAGACTGAGACATACAGTAGCAAAACAATATCAGGTCACAGTGCTGAGGTTACTGCTGGAGCCGCCGAACAGACCCCAACTCTTTTATTCAGTAAATATAGGCCAAAGAACCACAAACCCATAGAACAGCTACACCATCAAACCTTTACAACAGCAGGGAGTCATCAGCTATGTCAACCATACAATTACACACACACAGGAAATTTTGACCTGTAATCTGAGTTAGTAGATCTTTGAAAAACTATACAATTACTGCATGAAGGATGCAGAGGGGCTTTTTTGTTTCTGTGTGCTCTGCTCTCCCTGTTATTCCACTGAGGGGATTATTTATTACAGGCTTTATAGAGATGGAGGATTCCAGTCTCACTCCATTTAAAATGAAGCTGTTGTAGAGCCAGAAAAGAGCTGTTTAGTCTATGCGGTTATCTCCACCCCATATTCCTGACAGAACTTTTAAAGCACGAACATCTACTTGCCTAAACCCTGATTGTGGTCATTTTATTAGGAAAGTCAACAGACTCACGAGTTCTACTGGTAAACACTGAGTATTCTGTGTGTTCACTATTCAATATCTCAACATTGACGATCCAAGTCACCAAGAGTCCTTTGAAATATCCATAATTGTTGGGTGTTATCTAGAATTTTGTGAATTTGTAATTTTACAAGTAATTGTTTCAGTGCTATCTCTGGAATAAAACTCTTGGCACTTGTTCCTATATGTATTGTACTTTCTGCGCATGTTTGCATGTGTGGGGTTGTCATTTCTTACATGGTCTCTCAATGCCTGCTCCACAGTGGGGGACATCATGATCACACAAATGCTGGTGACCAGCAGGAAGTAGAGGGCGTACATGAATCGGGTTCCCGTGGACTGTTTGATCTTGGGGCAGCAGCGACAGCAGCACGAGCAGGCCGCTGAGCCGCAGCAGCACGCCAGCTAAGGGAGAAAAGACAGAAAGATATGGAAATCGTTACCATATCATTCCATATCATTCACATCGTTGTAAACTAGCTGGTACACACATAAGGGGAGCGGCTTTGAATTTCCAGGAAGGAATGGGGCAAACCACCAAAGAGTCCTTCACAACTGCAAAACATACTTCATTCAAGCTAGACAAACATTTCACAAAAACCAAAAGAAAAGTATCCCAACACTGAAAACATGAATAAAAGAAAGAGAACGTTGAATAAGAGAAGAAAAAAAACAAAGAAAAACACAGAGAAGGAAGAAATAATGACAAGGTCATTTACAGAAAATTCCTGACAAGAGAATGGTTTAGCAACGAGACACTCCCACACAGATAATACACACAGCTTTACAGTGTGGAGTAGGCCTAATTGTGTCGATTAATATTTAATATTAATGGCTTCTATTTTAATAATACTGTTAAAAAAAATGCCAAGACAGTAAATGAACTGACTAGGAGAAAATAGTTCATATCCCGTAATTCTTTATAAAAACACACAGGGTTACTTTGGTGGTCACAATAATGCTGAATTGATCTTAACAAATAACACATATACATATGATAATACACAATAATACATATACTTTTACAATGGTGCAACAATATGTAAGTATTCTAAGACGTGGATGAAAAGTCAAAGGCTGCAGACGTGAACTACTGAAATGGAAAATTACTGCTTTGTACCCTTTTAATCACTCTGTACATTTAATCTTTAGTTAGAACCCATTTGTACTGCTTTGCACATGCTTCTGTTTTATCGTTTCTCCAAACTGTCACCTCCAGATCTAATGGAACCTTGTTGGCAGAGGAAAACTTCAAAAACAGAATAAACCTGCCGTCTATCTGATCAGTCATTCAAGGTTTGTATCATGAGAGACAGCTCTCTCCTCTTCTTCTTCTTCTTCTTCTTCCTCCTCCTCCTCCATAGTGGTAGACACTGAAGTCTCTTGTCCAAGGACACACAAACTCCCACACAGAGGCACTCTGTTTCGACTGACAGGCCCTCATACAGGAGGACACTCTCATAAAGACAGGCCCAATGTTCTATTTAAAAAATGGAGGCTGGATAATTATACAGTACAGCATTTCTCTCTGTGGCCACCCCACCCTGCAAAACACACACACACACACACACACACACACACACACACTCACACACTCACACACNAAACACACACACACACACACACACACACACACACACACTCACACACTCACACACTCACACAGCTGTGGTAAGAGGTGAACTCCTTGTGTTGTGGTCTACAGTTGAGGTGTGGTATACTGTAGCGTTATATGTAGTCTTCAACTGGAGGACAAACATGTACCATCCGCTTATAGCATAACTCATCTCTGGCTTCTGTCATTAGGATGTTTAGTTTAAAATGAGAATTCCATTGTTTTCTTCTGTGGCTGTATATATATATAAACCTGTGTCTGCAATACTTTAAAATTATCTTCATTCATCTCATCCCTCCCTACTTTTCCAGTATGCACATTATGGCTCGACTGTATCCTGATGATGCAGGATTTGAACCACATGCCAGCCTAACTACTGTATGAATGTATCAGATCTTGCAGAGACGTCAGCAAATTACATTTTTGTGCAGCAGACCCAGCGTTAAATGTAGCCTAGTAAGATCAGATCAAGAACTTGCCTTTCAGCCACAACAATAATCTCAGCCTGTCTCTTGTCTGAGTGTGAATTCTAATTCGGGACATGTAATCTAGCCGTGGCGTACTAATGTGGTAAAGCCAGTGTGTGAAATGGTCTGATCTGTTGTGTTCTGCTCCAGATGCCAGTAATGTGGGGTATGCTGCAGACTCGTGGATGCAACCAGGCACGTGTTCAGTATCAGGGTACTTCTCTGGCCACATGGTCTGGTCTCTATTGGTCTCACTTCTCTCTCTCTGACCTGGATCTTCCCTATTGGTCTCAGTCTAGACTTCCCAGTAAAAGTTTTATGCTCAGAGCAGCTGAATGTATCTAACTATAAAGACAGAAATCTGTCTGTGGCACCAATATCTCTAGAACCTGGCACTGTATGAAGTTGAAATTTGGCAGGTTCATTGCTCAGGACCCAAGGACGTGCAGTGTGTGAAGTTGTTGGATGAGCAGTACTTGAATTGAGCTGTGCCGGTAAAAAGTAGTCTGCGTGGCAAGATATGCTCCAGGCGCAGAGGCAGGACATTCTCCATGCGCAGCAGCATATGCTCTGGCCAAGTGCCACGGTCTCAACCCACATTAGCTCTCATAATCCTGACTGTCTAACTGCCCTGATGTAAACTGTGACATAGTCTTAGATAGTTCTGTAACTCCATTCCCATGAGAAATGAAACCCAAACTGATGCTTATCACCCATGTCTCTTGTCTGGGGAAAAAAATAAATGCCTGTGGTATCTTTCAGAGAGCCTTGTTGGCACAGTCAGAAGTGCGTCAGTCTCATAATCTGAAGGTTATGAGTTCAAGCCTGACATGGGGCATGTGCTTTTTAAATTTTTTTTTATTATTTAAAAACCTAAGCGCTGCCATTAGGGCTGATAGCCTTATATGGCTGTTTTTAAAATTTAATTTTATTTATTTTTGTTTATATATAAATGTATTGGTTATTTCTATACGAAGGTGCTTCTATATTATCTGTCTTATCAATTGCTTTACATCTCACTGTGACTGGAGTACCGACAATCTTGTTGCCCTTAACAGCTGTGGAATGACAGAATCTTGAATCTTATAACAGAACAATAGATTTTAGTTTTCTAGACATGAACTGCTAAATTATTATGCCTTAAGACATTATTTTGTGATATCATGGACTAATGCTATGAAGACGTTTGCAAATCAGACTTAAAGGTGGTTTTGCATGTTTGAGCCCAATAAATACAACCCACATACACATTATGTGACCATTTTCCAAAACATTCTACTGGGATGGTAAGTTTTAGATTTGGGTTTCCTACCTTCCAGGCAGCAGTTAGTTTCAGTTCATTCCAGTATGCTATAAAAATCAACCTGTAGAGACTTGAAACCTGCTTGAGGTAGGTAATCCATCGCAGCAAACCAAACGTCGTTCTTATTTTTTGTCAAAGTTACTTGATTTAAGCGGTCGAACAAGAAGCTGCATGGAAGAAAATGTTTGTCTCCGGCAGGGAATACAGTCCCAGGACCCTTTGAGGACCCTTTAACGACTGTTTGTCTATTTCTGATTTTGTGAGTACTCAGACCTTTAGCCTTGAATCTAAACTGGGTTTTATGTATCTGGCCCCTGGTCTCCTTTGACTACACAGTTTAACAGGATAAGCCGTTTTCTTTGTCTCTGCTGCACCCACACGTCTTATTCAATAGGCGATTAATTAGACACAACAGACTGAGACCGGGCAGGGAAAAAACAGGACGATTAAACTGTGAGGATGTTTAGATTTCATTAGTTGGGGGGGTGTTTCACCAGCGGACTGCACACAGCAAGGGGGCCAACAGCAAACTCTACAGAACTGATGGAGGGAGGGGGAGTCAGGAGAGTGGGAATGTCTGGAGGAATTCCCCCACACACAGATACAAAAAAAGAGTAGCCATAGCAACCCGTGTTGACCCTACACCCACTCCATGGCCCATCTGCCCCACCTCCTCCACTGCATCACCCCACCAGTATGTCGACAGGTGGTTGGTACGTCTGTGGGGTACACCTACTTCAGTATCACAGGAACCCCCACTAGACTGTCACATTCCCCCACGCTCTCCCTCAAACATCATCAACCCATGTTACAGCTACTTCCTCAGTAAGTCTTGTCATAAATTTACCAGTTGGTTGATTTTAAAAAAAAAGAAAAAAAAGAAAAAAAAAAAANTCCCCCCAGCCCCCACCAAGCCTCACCATGTTGGGATCGTGAGACTCTCGAGAGACAAAAAGAGTCTTTCTCTTTCCTACTCAGCACGAAGCATTGATTCACACTTCCTCTCACTTCCTTCATCTCCCCCACCCTCTGAGTTGTGGGCTTATTGTTTTCATGTCTTGTNCTTCCTCTCACTTCCTTCATCTCCCCCACCCTCTGAGTTGTGGGCTTATTGTTTTCATGTCTTGTCTTTTTTTTCCCTTTTACATTCTGCCCTTTGC
This sequence comes from Lucifuga dentata, assembly GCA_014773175.1. Taxonomy (NCBI): domain Eukaryota; kingdom Metazoa; phylum Chordata; class Actinopteri; order Ophidiiformes; family Bythitidae; genus Lucifuga; species Lucifuga dentata. Next base: position 337,800 of record VXCM01001469.1, on the reverse strand, counting down.
CCTTCTTTGTTACCTTACCCTTTATCCTCCAACTCTCGCTCTCCCCTGGTCTACAACCTTCCATCTGTCCTAGGGAAAGACGATATTGCTCTCTCTTACACCACACACACACAGGCCTCACCTTTACTTTGATAGGACGGACAGGACACCATGAGAAAACCCTCTGGAAATGAACCCAAATGCCATTCAAACTGAAGCGAGTGGTTACAGAAACAGAATTTGCCTGCATGACCTCAGCTTGTTCACAGACACTGATGAGAAAACTACAATAAGTCTGTACTCCAGCTGGACTTTTGATCATTAAACGTGATACGGTCCCATTTGCAGGTCATCTGCAGACCACATCTGCGACCAGAATATGGTCAGCCTTAAAGATAATCACCACTATTTTTCTTTCCTGCCTTTTCAACCTCTAACCAGCAGTCATGAGAAAAACTGCAGCATTAGCCATTAAACAGGAAACTGCTAGCATAGCCTAAATCAAACACATGGGGCTACATAGCCATGCTGACACAACTGCTTGCGCAACACACACATTGGCCTATCACAAAAATAGGTCACTCAACATCACATCAAGCACAGCACAGGAGAATCAGGAGGGGGGGAAGGCGGACACAGAGCTAGTTATGTGTTCATCTGCTCCAGCAACAAGCCAAACCAGTCAGACAGATGCACAAACATGCTCAACACGGTTAGAAAATGAGGACACAGTCTGATAAATTTAGGGAGAATACCTAAAAAATGTGAAAATACAAGATGAGGCCATGTCCTGCTGCAGGCTGCGGCTGACACGGAGGAAGTTTGTAGACTGAGGGGAAAGTCTGCGTCAGCATATTTGGAATTGTAACTAGCTTATCAATGGTGGAAAACACCTCAAACACACACACACCCAACTGTGAACAAAGTGATTTTTCTGTGGAAAATTTATCCCAGCCAGATATGAGTCATTGAGATGAACGCTGCAACAACAACTTGACTGAATAAATGTGGCAGCAGGATTTCAGAGTCTGCATTGGTGGGAAGCAATGCGTGACCGTTAAACCCACGGTTCGATTCAAACCTCTGATGTGTTTTTTTTCATTCACTCATCACACCTCATAAATCTGTCTTTCTTCCCCAGCCAACATTACTTCAGTTTTGCCTTTCATACACTCACAATGACAGGAGGATTGTGTTTAATGAACAGTGCTTGTTGGAAATACCAAAATAGATTAGAATACATCAAAAATATGAACAAAGGGTAAATCTGATGGCTGATATGAAGTGGTACTGCTAATGTAATATTGCTCATTGCTCATAATATTGCTTTTAAGTGAGCTAAAACCTGGACGGACTATGGGTTCAAGTCCTTCAAACTCTGGCCGCTGGCTCACTTCTTTCATATCGGAGCTAAAACTGCTTAGAAATTTGGGGATCTCCCTGTTAGCTGAAGCTTAATGATGTTGGCCACTGGCTGAAATTGACCATAATGGATCACGACAGACCAACAGCTCAGGCGAAACTACAGAACACACCCTGTTATCTCATATTACAACAATGCTTTGTGCAGAAAGAGGAGAAGAGAGAGAGCGACAGAGGAAGAGAGAGAGAGAGAGAGAGGCAAACCTACTCAATTTCCCCTTATACATTGTGACTGACAGCTCCACTATTGTCTGTATAGCTAGGCAGCTGTATACACATAGCAAAAATGTATCGCCGCTCCATTTCCCATACCAACACACAGAGGTCTTCTTTGCTTCCATCCTGGCAAATACAGCCCCTAGCTACAACCAACAAAAAGAAACTAAAGTCCAGCCACTAGAAAAGAACAAAAAGACAAAGAAAAAGAAGAACTGAGTGCAGAGACACAGAAAGCAGACATGAAACAATCCCATGAAGACAAAGTAGTCCGCAACAAAAATAACCTACAGAAAAAGACCAAGCAAAGCCAGTAAAAACACAAGGCGGTATCAGATCAGCAAGCACAGATCTGATCTGATGTCATGCTGTGTTTACCCAAAGGCGTGTTTCACTTCCCAAAGCATTTTATTTAGACGTTTTAGGCTTCAGCTCTGCAGAATAGATCACAATATCATGTGATTCCCAGCTAAAAACTCACTAATTCAAATTGATATCGATCGTACTCGTTACCTGGGATTTCACATGGTTACATCAGCTGCTTCTACCCATGCATTAAACATACACTGCATTACCAAGACAAAACATGAGAAGGAGGGAAGAGGAGGGAGGATGAGGGGAAATATTATTATTTGTATGACAGGTAAATGAGAGGTGAGAGAGACTGATGACAACCTATTTTCCTGTGGGAAAACAAACTCCTGCTGTTGCTGACTATTGCAACATTCAGAAGACGAGACTCGCGTGAACACATCTGGCCTGTAATTCTTACAAGTATGACTGACCCAAAGACATTTATGTCTGCGAGAGACAACCCAAATACTCACTTAAGCTTTGGTTTTATAAGTTCAAGTAATTTTACAGCTTTTCAGCACCTGTTTTTAGGAGCACTCCGACATTAAATCCTCCCTGCCATACACATGCCTGACCTCAACAACCAGAAGCTGAGCCTCCATCTGAAGGTGACAGCTGTGTGTTGGTGCGTGTTGCTGGTGAACAGTGTGCAGGAGCAGAATTTATGCTTCACACTGAAGCTGCTCAATCACCGTCCATCCAGTGTTACAGGACCATACCGGCCATTTTGTATGTTTGAGCCTAATATTCAATTTTTATACACGTAACGTTACTGGCAATCATTTCCCAAACCATACTACTGGAACAGTGAATTAAAAAATTTCTTCCTACCTTCCAGACCACCATTGGTTTCAGTTCATTCTGGTACACTATTAAAATCAACTTTTTGATACTTGAAACGTTCTTGGTATAGGTAATCCATCATTGCGAACAAGTCGTATATTAAGGTGTTTTTTTTTAAGTTAAGTAAGTAATTTTAGCGTTTAAGCGTAATAAAAAGTGCAGAGTTATCTGAAAATGCTTCCTGTTGTCAGTTCTTCATGACAGCACTTGCATGCACCACTAGGAAGAATTTTCAGATCATTCCGCGCTTTTTATTGTATTTATTTAAATGATTGTCAGTAACATTATGTGTATGAAAATTGAATATATTAGGCTCAAACATGCAAAATGGCNAATGATTGTCAGTAACATTATGTGTATGAAAATTGAATATATTAGGCTCAAACATGCAAAATGGCTGATATGGTCCTTTAAGCTTGGTTTACTTCACATTGTCACCAGGGCGCAAGGCGGCGTGTCACATATGACGCATATAACAATATTTGCCCACAATAACAAGAAAACATCTGATACAATAGTAATTTCTGTAACTGAAGAAGAAAAACATTACAAAGCTTCACAGCACTTATTCTCTGCATTACGACTTTTATAGAGAGCTGAATTGAAACTATGTGAACCAAAATGCACAGTGACAACTGTGACATAATGCAAAGGCTGAACTGTCAGAAAGCAAATTATTTCAGAGATCAAATGTCAGTGACATGACAGAAATACTTTTACCAGAATATCGATATCTCATTGCAAAAGTCCATACATCTCAGTATCGATTTTTTGTCCTACTGATGTGAAAGTAATACTTTTGCTGATCCCCATAGACCAACTCTCTTTTTACTTGCACACCCAGAGGTCAGAGTGCAGCATCAGCGTTTGGTGTGATGCTCAAGGACACTTCATCAGTATAATCTCTGGTAACTACTAGGTCCTCGTAACTCATTCACCCTGCCAAAGTTGCCTCCACCATAACCAGGCTTCTTACTGACATCCACATGCTTTCTGTTCTGTCCCACACTCTCAGCCAACGCTCGCAGCGCCTTAGACTAAACTCAACAGTGAGCAACATGCTCCCCCCTCGCCCATCTCATCCAAACATGGCCTACATCCCTGATCCCGCTGAGAAATTACAAGCCACTTCGCTACCATGTTCTCTCCAAATATAACCCAAACAATTCTCACCCTCCCCTAATTTGCATCCTCTCAGCCAAAGAGGAAATTAACAGACCACACATCAACTGGCTTATCTATACACAAGAGCAGAACAAAAAACTTACATAGAGATCAAAAAAAATCTAAATATGGTGTTTGTGACAGGGATTAGCACACACCCACTACTGCAATACAATACTGATTTAATTGTTTGTCCCTTCATTTTCTCTTAATCCTTCCCTCTCATTGAATAGAAGAGAAAACACAAGTGAGCTTTCCAAGATGAGGGATGTGTCCATGTAATTAAATTCCTGACTGGAGCAGCTCAGTGGTAGTGACCTGCGGTCAAAAAGACTCTGTTAAATAAAAAAAGACAGCCAGCACTTAAGAAAACCCTCTCCAACTTTTCAAATAGCCCACAGGCTGTCTACCATTCACAAGTAATTATCAACTTATATTACCTATAATGATGCCCTACGGTGCAGAAAGTACTATTTATACTATGTCTGTGGCATTTAATATAGAATTTACTGTGACAATGCTTTTTTTTTTTTTTTTTTTNTTTTTTTTTTTTTTTTTTTTGTAAAATACTCAAGGGTCCAGCTCTGAGACTTGTATATTTGCCATAGTGTTTTGTGTCATTTTTAACAAGGTTGCTTTGGCTGACTTGTCGTCTTGAAGGTGAACAGTTTGACATCAAGACCTTTCAATGGGATACAGGGCAAGATTAACAGAAATGATTTATGAGTATTATGTTAACAGACCACCTCAGCATGTGTGCTGCTGAAAGTTCCCACCAAACAACCAAAATGTTCAGCAATATCAAGCAGAAACAAAGACCACTCTACAGTATCAGTCAGAAGAAAGTACACCTCTGTCTATTAGGAAGAAAATCAGAGTTTTTACTTTCTGTAGGCAATGTCTAGGTTGGATAGCCATTTGGATCTGCTGAGCCTTTATTGTAGACATTCAACAATAACTGAAATTGGGAAAATACTGAATTTTTATTAACTAATATTCTATATAACATAGGTTTTCGCAACTAAGTAGACCCCTTACCAAAAATGTTAATATTTTCCAGATCCACCATTGTTTGCCAGCACAGCTTTTACACATCTTGGCATTGAATGAACTAAATCATTCAATCAATCATAAATTTTATTTCACAGTTTTTGTCAAAATGAAAATGTATTTGAGAGTGAACAGTTGTTTAGTGAATATTGATAAAGATGCAAGTCTCTCTCTCTCTCTCTCTCTCTCTCTCTCTCTCTCTCTGATTCAGCCATTACAGCCATTATTATAGAGGGGCATGATGCTTCATTTGAGCCACTTGGTGATGACAAACCTGATCCCAGAACTGCAACAAGATCCATGATACTGTGTTAGAGTCACATGTTGGGCATATATAACTTTTAAAATTCCATGAGTCAACTCCCTGACCCAAATGCTGCTTTAAAACCTTTCTAGTGGGGAAATACAGAATCCTTTCATGTTATATTTGTGCCTGAGACAGTTCAACTTAAACATATTAAGTCTAAAAAACAAACAAACAAACAAACACTGGAACTGCATGTGTAATTTTCTTAACTTTAAACATCAGCTCTATCTTGGACTGCCAAAATCCCAAAATTCCCCTAGCATCCTGAGGACATGACTGTTTGTTGTGTAGCTACAGCCTTGCCAGAGAGGAAGACACACATTTGTTTGTCAGTGTTTGGAAAAGTGCAAATGTGCTGACGAGAAAAAAAAAAAAGCTTTGAGCTTCATCTTTGACTCTGGTTCTCCAGATAAGACATGTTACTGAGGAGTGACAACACACAGTGATTTCCAAACATGTGAAAAGAAACGCTATGATCTTATAGTGATTAGTGGCCATTCGTGTTGCTCTGGTTGATGTTTTTAGTTAGTTGTTCTGTTTTGTTTCTCTTTGTCTTCCAGCGGCTACACTACAATAAAGTTACAGAGCACGTTTCAAAGAATGAATTAACGCCTTTTCACGGTGTTAATATGTTACGGTAGCTGACAAGCGGTTCGGTAATCGCCGTCATTTATCTCAGCACGGATGCTGATAAATGGTAAACACAGATTCAAACAGCGGAAAAGCTAGCTAGCATGCGCCCTTTGGTTTGATCGGATCGTTGACAATCGTTTAACAAAGCAGCATTAAGTGTGAAGTCCTGGTTCTTACCTGCGAGATACAACACGGAGTACACATTCTGATGAGAAGGAGAAATAAATTAAAAATCCGTTTCAGAGGAAGATGGACTCGTTATTTTTTTTCTGTCCCTTTCTTCTTCCACATGAAATTTCCACACGGGGATCAACGCGCCTGTCCTCCTCAAACTGCTCCGTCCTCCCTGCCGCCGCTGTCTCTCCTCCTCTCTCTCTCTCTCTCTCTCTCTCTCTCTCTCTCTCTCTCTCTCCTCCCACTGGACATCAGAAACAAGGCACAGACAAAGCTACACTTCCCACATAACTAAATAAACACGTCCATTTTTCCATTCATGACAGACTAAAGCGTTTCAGCAGCTGCCACAACAATGCAGTTAGCCTCAGAAGTCACTTTTCATTTCCATTCAATTTTGCCTTTTTTTTTTGTTCTTGCCATTGTTGCTAAGGCAAGAGTATGAGGATTTAAAAAAGGATCACATGTGGAAGAATTTAATCAAATGTAATTTTCTGTATTGTTGTACACCGGTCTTTCTTATTCTGTCTTGTTTCAACAATAACCCTTCAAAGAAAATTTCTTATTTCTTTGGAAAAAAAAGTTGAAATAATATCTACGCTGGCAGTTTTTAATTTTTTTAAATTATTTATTTTATTTATTGTTTTTTTTTTCACGAGATAATTATCTTATGGGAACAGTGTTACTCGTGCGATATCGTAAGATTTAAAAAAAAAAAAAAAAAATGTTTTTGGGGCATTTAGGGGCTCCGTAGTTATAAAACAGCAACATTTTTCCAGTACAAATTAAATTCTTATGTCAAAACCCCAAATTCACAAGTGAAACTGACACAATTTTATACACATATCGGAACTGTTTTTACTAAAATTTCAAATATAATATTTTCTACATGGTGTGTAGACTTCACCTGCACTTATGGCAGGTTTTGTCTATAGCCTACTTATTTCTACATGTTAAAAATTACATCAGAGGGTTACATGCATGAGTTTGAACAAAAGATTGACCACATAAATGAACACAGATGGATGTAAAGTCTAAATATTGCCATTGTCTTTTGCTAAACTGTCATCCTAATGTTGTAATGAAATTTAAAGCATTGTTATGCAAAGTCACAGTAGGACAAAGGATAATAAAATACAGTAATTTAAATCTGAGTACTGTAAAAACTGGAATACTTTGGGGATGTTAGATCAACATTATTAGAGGTATCAGACAGTATATTTTAAAAACTTTGTAAATTAATTAATGGGTTGCAGAGAAAATTCAAGCAATATTCATCTTTTCATTGTTCACACAAATGTCTTAATCATCCAACCACAGCACTTCAGAAAGGTGATTCAGACACACCTTCTCCCACAAAGCTTGTGTTCATGTTTTGGAACACCATGTGGGCAGCAGCGATGGTCCAATAACAGCTTTCCTAGCCTATAAAGTGTACCTCACACAAGCCTGAGCTAATCAGGCTGCTACTGTAGCTTTTTGTGTTTGTGCTGTCATTTGCCAAAGCTGTCATCTGATCCAGTCACCCAACACACACACACACACTGTAGTCACCCACTGCCACTACACAATTATTGTGTGTCTTCTCAGCGCTAGCCTTGGTTTAAAATTTGCATGAGTCATGAGACTGTCTCTTAACACTTGAAGGGTGACTTCAACTCCTCCTGCACAATACAATCCTTCACACTGTCATATTGAACAGTGAAATTTCCATTACATGACTTTATGTAAATTGGTCTGAGTACTCATTAAAATATAGCATGTGCATTTGTATGTAGTAATGTTACTGTATACAGGAATAATCTTTAGTAAATGACCTGAAAAAGTATGAATATTGAATTTTTCCAATGTATTCTTCCCATCCCATCTTCCGTCCACTGATGTGATCCTGTTTGACAGCAACCCAAAAGGGCAGCATGACCTCAGCCTATGTTGAATTAGAATAACGTAAAAGAGAAACGACAGGGAGAGAAAGATTTGTCTGGTGACATATTGGTCACTGCCACCCTGTCTACCCTGAGGGCCACAAAAACACACAGATGCAGACTTCCGTTTTCCCCAGTGACACTCATATAAGTAAATAAACCAGACATATATTTATGTCTATAGATACAAAACAGGCATACAACTATACACTGCAACTGTTTGACATGAACTCAGCTTGTTCTCTGTGGTATATTAGTGAAATTGTATTAGACTGGTATGATGAGCAATTCAATCTTTACAATAATGCATTTCTTTTTATCACTTAGGACTAATATTGTTTCTACACACACATTACTTTGTAATGTGGTTTCATAATGGGCTCTGGAATCATATTCACATTTTGTTCAACCATAACCACCACAGGAAAAATCACATATATGCAATTGCACTATTTATTGGTCTATATCTCATACAAAATATATATATATAAAAAAAATACTCCTACATGAAATACATCAAGTTTCCCAGTTTGGTTGTGTTCTTTTTCAGTCACATAAATAGTCATACTCCAGCAGGTTCCTGGAATTCAGGCATTATTTTTACACTATGGAAGAACCACAGCCACAGGTTCCACACAGGCTCTATGGTACATCACTTGCTGGTCTGCAGCTTGGATACTGGGCAGACTGGGGTCTTAGAGTTGAACTTATTCACACTTTCACTTATAACCTCTAAAATGTCCAGAATTCAACCACATAAGATAGTTTAACTGGTTTTGGACATTGTTTTTCATTCCAGTGGACAATCCTGAACCATGCAGGAAGGCAAGCTGCACAGAGGTGTGAAGAAGTAGCATTTGCTGATTCACAAAGTCCTGCCTGATCAGAAAATCAGCTTCTTTTTCATCACACCTGAAAATGATAAAAAAAAGAATGTTATTACCTTTGTTATAAGTTTAGATAAATAATGTAAGATCAAGCCTATAATGAGCAATCTGCTAGACTAAAGTTTCCACGTGGGTGTTTCTCTCTCCAACACAGCATTGAGTGCAGCATATAGTCAACCCAAATAGTTTCCAACCACAGGAGATGGAAAAGCTTTGAACCTCCCAGTAACACCAAGGTTCTGCTTCAGTAAAACATACCCTCCCACAACCCATTAAACTCTGTGTGTGTGTGTTTTACTTTACTATATACTGAATTTCAAACTGCAGTTAAACATTCAGCCAACACCCTTTGAATTGCTAGGTTCAATTGAGTGGTATTTTACATTTATGATATTTTTGTACATAAACCTGAGACCGTAGGAAGAGTCTCCTCGACTAAAATTTACTCCAAAAAAAAAAAAAAAAAAAAAAAAAAAGACATGTATCCAAATGCAACTATGGACTCCGTGGCATGTTAAAAATAAGCCTCAAACACCTCAAATACCTCCCTTTTTGCTGCTAAAACCACAATTTAAACAGTTTAAAATAATATCGGCCATCTGTATTTAACGGTGTGTAAATCAAGGTCAGGCTGGCTCATGAGTAAATATCGCAAAAATGAACTTGTGTGTTTCTTACTCGTCTCCAACCCGTCTATTTTCCTCTTGAGCCCGATTGTGTCCTTCTCCCTCAGAGCCTCAGCTGAGCAGTTGGGTCGGGGAAGTTGGTGTCCAGGAGTGGGACCAGGCCGGTTACTGAAGTACCTCATCTTCAGAGCCTAAAGAGCAGTCAACAGTTTGTCTATGAAGGTTCCCAGTCATGGAGGTCATTGGTTGGACAATAGCAGCTATGTTTTATATATATATATATATATATATACTGTATTACCTGTGTAGCTNTTGGACAATAGCAGCTATGTTTTATATATATATATATATATATATACTGTATTACCTGTGTAGCTGTGGTCCTTGTGGAGGGGTTAAAGGTGAAGAGGCCCTGTAGCAGCTCCAGTAAGTCGTCTCCAGCTGCACTAAAGATATGTTCCAGAGGTGTGCCAGGTAAGACTTTGAAGGACACATAGTCTGGTAGACTGTTCACTCCCTGAAAAGGCATGTGGCAAAGAAATACACAGGAGGATTGTTGCATTTGAGCATAAAGAAACTAATACAGATAAAGAAAAGATACCAACAGGCCAGATCTCCTCTGTGGGGGTTCCAAGAGCCTCAAAGATCTTAGTCAGCTGATCGAGATCTGAGTCTCCAGCAAGGAATGGTATCTAAAGTAAAAGACAAAGAGACGTGGGCATGTATATGAAAATCACAGTGCTGTTACTGTGCAACATCTCCTTGAAGTAACTGTTGTGTACCCGAAGGAGTAATTCTGCCAAGATGCATCCCACTGCCCACATGTCAACACCCACACCGTACATCCTGGCACCAAACAGGAGCTCAGGGGAGCGATACCACCTAGGACAAGGATTAACAGACAGAACTAAATTTACAATTCTGAACCAGCCTGTAAAACTGCATGGCATACACTAATCTTAAAGTAATGAGACCAATCCTGTTAAGTCAAACCTCAATATGTAAGGAGTAGCTCAGGGAAACATAAGATTCTTGAAGAGAAAATGAGATTGGCTGTGATCCAGCAGAGGTCCGCTCACACATGTCTTAACCATATCAAATCAACTAAAATCTCTAGTGTTCTGTTTTACTTTATTGTTTAGTTATTTAATACATTTGTTAAAATGTCTTACTTTGTTTAGAAATAGGAAATTTGGCTGTTTGACTAAATAAATATAGTCTGTAAAGAGAGGGAATCTCTCTTTGAATTGCCTCGCCTGAGGTTTCTTCCATTTTTTCCTTATATAATGAGGTTTTTGAAGAGAGTTTTTCCTCGTCTTCTTAGAGAGCTTGGGCTAGATCAAGGAACCATTGATGTCTGGGTCTGTAAAGCCCTCTGAGACATTGTATGTGATATTGGGCTATACAAATAAATTGACTTGACTTGCAATTTGGATTATTATATCAGAACTGACTGCATTTATTGGAAAATAAAGAAGCACAGACCTTGTAACAACTTGGTGTGTGTAAATTCTGTTGGGGCTGCCAAACGATTTTGCCAAACCAAAGTCAGCCAACTTCAACACTCCGTTACCATCCAACAGCAGGTTATTGGGCTTCAGATCCTGGACATACATGACAGTAAGGTGCAAATGTACATTACTGACTATGTGTGTGTGTGTGTATGCATGAGTGTGTGTGAGTGTATGTACTCTCACCCTGTGTAGAACCCAGTGTTGGTGCATGTACTCAAGTCCCTGTAGAGTCATGAGGACGTAGGCTTTGATGTTGGCTGGTGTCAGTACTAGGCTGGTGTCTTTGATGATCACCTTCAGAAAGAGAAAAACATACAGCAAGTAAACCCAGATTATCTGATAATCTCTTTACTTATTGTTTTAATACTGCTGTAGCCTCCATAACCAAAACAAAATGAGAATAATCAGACTGGATAACAGAGGAAGTAAAGAGAACTGGGATACAGCTGTGTGAAGAATTGGACACAGCTGGATCTGAGCGAGACACTGCAGTTCAGAAAGAGTGTGTCAGGCTGAAATCCCATTATTCCATCAGTGCTCTTAAAACACCCACTCCCGCATCCTGCTATGCAACATATTACTGGCAATAGAGATAAAAATAAACATCCAGCATCTGTAGCCGATAATAGCCAAATAAGAGCACAGAGCCTCAAAATAGACTACAGGCACTAGATGAGCATCATATTTTACCTGCATGTCTGTTCTGTCTCTTTGCTACTAATGGCATCAATTTATTGTGAGAGTTGAGAGCAGAGTGATATTGATTTTTTTTTAAGTGTGGTCATCTTGTTTTGCATTGTTCTATTAGAGCCTAATGTACTGTGATGGGTGCCTTTCTGGAGCCTGGTATGCCAAAACAAACCAAAAGCAGAGGTGGGAAGAAAGAAGAAAAAATAGAAATGACTAAGTAGATCCACCAGACAGTCTTGTACAATGCTCACAACCATCTCGATCACCCTCAACACATCTTCTTCTTTACCAGTTCCTTGAGTGTCTTAATCAGTTTTTTTTTTCAGTGATTCCCTTAGACTTTTTTTTTTTTTAATTAGCTTGGTCTGTCATTTATAGCAAGAAAAAAATAGCTGTTAAAACACCACTCAGACTTCAGAAATCCATATTCTAAATGATCTCTGCCCTCTAATACATAATGTAAAGACTGGATTTCCATCTTGTGGCTCACTTGTGAAATGCTACATACTGAAAGAAAGCTCACTGTTTGCAGTTTAAACTGATATCCAACCAAAATTTATTTCCCAAGGCCCCAAAAGTGATTGTGTTTCCACCTGTTGAGAAGAAACTTTCCACTGTAATTTACGTTAGGTATTATACTATTTATTTATTTATTTGTTTACTTATTTATTATTATTATTATTATTACCTCCAGATCAGTTTCCATGAAATCAAACACCAGACTGATGTTGGATTTGTGTCCAAAGGCATCCAGCAACTAAAACACACAAAATACAACATATAATACACAGGAGGATTGTTCCAGATCCTTTAAGATCTGGAAAATGTATTCTTTTTCACATATAACAACAATAACATGACAAGTTAAATCTGGACTGACCCCAATGATATTAGGATGATGCAGCTCCTGCAGCAGTTTGATCTCTCTTAAAGCTGTCCTGTTAATTCCTGGGAATTGTAGTGAACACAGGTGAATGAACATGGATCACACACACACACACACACACACAAACAGTAAAAATGAATTATCAGGCAAGCACTTACCATCTTTAGCCTCAGTTCTGTGGCCAAGCTTAATCTGCAAGAAGCAGACCAGAGTTTAGGTGTTAAACACTACATGAACTACAAGCGAAAAATCTTTCAGCAATGTTGCTTTACCTTTTTAATGGCAACTATGGTGTCAGTGGTTTTGTCTCTGGCTTTGTACACTGTAGCAAACTGGAGAAGAGAGACGGACAGACAGCAAAATACATTTTTCACCCGGTGAGAACATGATGACCCCACAGGTCTTTGTTGACATTAACAACTAGGTAACGCTTGGTAGCTTGTCTGTGGAACACGTTTTCCACGCACAACAGAGCCAGTTCGGGAGAAACGTGGAGCTCTATGTCAAGACAAAATCCACGGATATTTTCTCAGTGTGCCTACCTGACCCTCTCCGAGAAAATCCAACTTCTCGTATCGTTTAGCCCTTGATTTCACATCAAGCGCCATGGTTCCTTTTAACTGTCAATGCTAGCAACACTTCCTGCTTTGTTAAAGGTCCGCAAGTACTTTTTCCGGGTTAAAGGAGACTGTATATTGAGCAACACCGCCACCTACCGGCTGAATTTATGCAACACGTGGACGTGTGACACTAAATGTATGGAAACCAATGTGTTAAAATATGTATTTCATGTTTAACTTAATTTAATTTAATTTAAAGTGGCAATGGAGGTTTAGTGCTCAGACTGAAGGACTTTGGTTCGAATCTAACAGAGATCTTTCTGTGTCTCATCTTGTCTGTCATTTTATTTTATTTTATTTTATTTTTTATTTATTTTATTTTATTTGTCTTTCCAGTGTTTAGTGTTTATCTAGATACTGATTAAAAATGTTTTTACCTCTTCCAATCTAACTTGATGCTAATTATTATTATTATTATTATTATTATTATTATTATTATTATTATTTCTTTAATAAGTATAATTCCTAAATAAGTGTTATGTTTCATTAATCTATTAAAGCAAAAAAAAAAAAAAAANAAAAAAAAAAAAAAAAGTCAGTCACCTCAGATCTAATATTACCAAGTTCACATTTCACAGATAGTTTTTACTCTTTTACTAGTTATGTATGTTCTTCACAGTTTTCTCTTTTTTTCATTTTTTAAATAACAGTTTGACATTAGTCTCCTGGGAGTCTCTTCTGTCAGTTAGGAAGGTTTTGTGATCCACGCACCACTGAGCACATCTCTGAACTCCCATCTCCATACACAGAAGATACCCTCACATCCCACAGGATTAGGCATGGCTCCTCTCCTTTGACCCTCTGTGTCTACAATACTGAAATACACATGCATACGAGTACGCACGCGCACACACACACACACACAACCATACACACACACACACACGCACACACACAGGCTTTCATTTTTATGTTAAGTTTGACAAGAGAAGTGTGAAGGATCAGCAGGGCTAATACATCTCTCATTCTTCTCTCAGATGCATGCACACTTATATCCTGACAGCTCACAGATGTGACTGACAGGACCGTATGTGCCCATGCAACCATGCAGGATATGAGAAGAGAAGAGAAGAGAAGAGAAGAGAAGAGAAGAGAAGAGAAGAGAAGAGAAGAGGAAAGTGCATCAGCATCATATACACAGGCACAGGTTTAATGTGGAGCATGACTGTCCAGTAGCGGACATAACTCAGACTCATTTACATCACTCACTCTAAAAGAAATGCGACATATTGATGTTGTCCTCTAATTCTGATATAATTTGAGGCCATTCTACACCTCATTCCTTTCAGGCTGGAGATGAGGAGAGCGGCAGCTGAGTTATAGAAGCATAAGTGATTCTGGTGGCATTTATATGGATTGTCACAGTAAATCACATGATACCATGGGTAACATTACACACAGTAACTCACTCTGACTGTATGTCACATTAGCAGATGGTGATGCTGTTGAGCTGATTGTGTGTGTGTGTATGTGTGTGTGTGTGTGTGTGTGTGTGTGTGTGTGTATGTGTGTGTGTGTGTGTGTGTGTGCTCACCTCTTTGTGACAGGCAGGAGAGTGAAACCACAGGGCTGTTTATCAAACTCATAGGAAGTGGGTGTTGTTGAGCGAGGACATGTCGCACCACCACATCCTGCTGCTTCTGATGGGATGAATGTTCGCACGATGTACAGTAAACAACAAATGCATGCTAGGTAGGTTTGTGTGGTGTGTGTGTGTGTGTGTGTGTGTGTGTGTGTGTGTGTGTGTGTGTGTTGCTATTCTGTCTTCCACAGAGACTGTACATGGTGTAAAAAGCTACCATGATCTGACTAGTTTTGAAGGTTAATGAGCATCAAGGAAGAGGCCACTTGGGTGGTTGACCTGGTCTTGTCTGAGCTCCTGAAGATGATTTTTTTTTACCTTCCTCTTCTTTGACAACACCTTGCTTAAACGGGGCTCCACCAATTTTAAAAACTAAATTCAGTATATTTGTCATGGGGAGCACTGTTCATCATTTGAAAACAACTGCATAAAGACTTTGCCAGAGAGGGAGGTGTGCAAAATCATGGAAACAGACCCTTATGACATCATAGGGGTTCCTGTTGATACTGATACATAAAAACTAAAGCCATTCCAAGAAGCTGGCGAGTTGAATTGCTAAAAGGTCTAGGAATGGTTTTAACGGCTTTTTAGTGCTTTATTTTGTGTCTTTGGCACCAACATGAAGTAACCCTTCATGATGTCATAAGGGTCAGGTTTCCCTGACTGCACAGTGCCCTCTAAAGCCACAAAAACCTGTATACAGTTTTCACATGCTAAATAGTGCCTCCCTTCACCAATTAACTGAACATGATGAATATATTTACATGTAAACTGTACTTTCACTTATGTCTGTACTGCGATCGATGCAAAAATGCAGTGTAAGATGCTTACATGAATAAAATTAATAGTATTCTGTCACTGAACAAACATACATGACTCACTGCTTGAAAGATTTAGGAAGGGAAGCACAGTGGATGAGATAAAGCATGAACAGATTGATGAGTATTGTAGGACAATGCTTGAGTAAACTCATTTACTTGATCTCGATCTGATTACAGTGCTTACATGATGCTTTAAAAAATGTATTTACTGACTTAATGAGATTAGACTTGAAGTTTTAAAATGAATGTAAACACAATGAATGGTGTGTAAAATCAGTGGCGTACCCCATTAACACACATTCTGACACATTTTAAACTGCCAATTAAATTTGTTTTCCACCACAACCACCCACAAGACATACATGTCACATCACACAGTTGCAGTAATTGCTTAGAGATGTGAATGTGAATGTGAAAAGCTTCAACTTGCCTCGTGTGTCATAAAAGGTTCCCAAAATGTTTACTATTATACCCTGCTGCTTCCAGTGTTCTGTATTCTACAGTATGTTCTATGTGTTTGAGATGGCCATTTTTGCTATTAGATATTTTAGTCATTGCTGTGTCCTTCATCGGGTCAATACATTAAAAAGATGACATTCAAAAGAAATTTGATGGACTGGCTGAATATGTAAAGGATGAATAAGTCAGCGTTATCTCACTCAACGCTATATCATACGTCTTCTGTACCTCTCTGTCCCCATCTTACTCGCTGAGTCTCTGAGGAAGTGGCAGTATTCTGTTATCTAGGGAGTTTTCCTCTTTGTTTCTGGTTCTTGCGCACAGGCCCACACGCACATGCACTCTCTCTCTCTCTCTCTCTCTCTCTCTCTCTCTCTCTCTCTCTCTCTTTCTCTCTCTCTCTACAGCTGTGTCTGACCACATTCACAGTCATAGCACAACAGGATGCTGTAGGGTGGATGTTTGAGGTGTGAAGGTTCACACATCCCTTGACAAACAATATCTGTTTCTGAGAACTAATCATTCCTTATTCAAGTGACTAATAAATTCTGCCATTCTTAATCTTTTGGCTAGCTTTCATTTCTTTCTATTTGACAACAGGAAAGCACAGTTGTTGTAAGTCACAGTGAAGAGAGACGAATAGCAGAGGAGTCAGGGAGAGAGGCTATATTGCAAAGCCAGTTCCTGAACCAAATCTGCCTGACTGATTATAACTTATTGCAACCACCCATTGTCCACAACATCAGTCAGTTTGCTCATTTCACATTTACTCTTTGCAGATGTATGTAGTGACAAAACAATAAGAAAGCAGAAGGACAAACAGAAGGACAATCATTATCTTCCTTGCTGCTGTTTGTTTACAGAGATTCGTCAAATCGGCGCTGTTGGTTCCAGGCTGCAGTGTTAGAAGGCAGAACTGTCAGTTTGAATAAATATGAGGGCAGAGATTTTTGTTTGCCACTGTCTTCCTCCAGCATCTGAGCATCTGCATACATTGGGGATTGTGGAGGACTTCAAGATGAGCCCACTTGATAGCTCAGCTCATACAGAGGCAACATTATGATAATGTCCCTATAAGTAGCAGGGGGATGGGCACAGTGTCATCTCCTCACATAGACAGAGCCAGCAGGGAGTCCACAGTCAACTACGTTTAGGGCTGTCTTTGTTGTTGTCTTAGCTCCCATCTGCGATGTTGTTTTGTTTCGGGCTGCATCTTCTCTCAGACGTCGTTATTGCTCTCATTAAAAGAATTCCTATGTCAGTTCTGAGTAGAGAACAAAGTCTTTCAAGAACTCTTTCTCTCCCTTTTTTGGTGTGTTTGTGTTTGTCCATCTTAGAATATGCATGTATGACTGTATGTGCAAACTGCAGGTGGCCACTTCAATCCTCCAGGCAGACTTTAACGCTGTGTGAGCTACGCTGGTGTACCCATCTATGTTTCAATGAATATGTATTTAATTGAATTTTAGACTTTTTTTTCCATTTATTTGATAGTTTGCCGTAAAGAATAACAGGGATCATATGAGACCGATTGAAGAAGACACATGAAAAATACTTGAAATCCATAAAGGCTTGGGTACATTGAATGTACCTTAAAGCCAATAACCAGGATGTTCAAACCAGCATCTTTTGAAGGTAAATGAGGAAGAAGAGAAAGCCATTGGTTTTTATCTGAGTGTATCAGGAGCTGGAAATGGCCTCAGTGGTGTGTTATCCAAGAAGTCATTTACTTCATTAACCCAGCCAGATCGCTGAGGCCTCGGTAATCAACCTTGTCACACGTCCCATTAACTTCTCACTCTATCAGCATGGCCCTCGCTCCTTCTGACAAACACACATGATCACACACACACACACACACACACACACACACACACACACATACAGTGCACTTTAGGCACACACATCTGAATGCACATATGTACCCACTCACATATCATACACAATTTTTACACACGCACACACACACACACATACACACAAGCACACACTCCTCTCTCTCTCTCTCTCTCTCTCTCTCTCTCTCCCTCTCTCTCTGAGCTAACCCCATTATCTCTGTCAGTCCCAGGGGTCTCTCAGCTCTGATGAACCCTCTGCTGCCCTGTGAGATTAGTGGACTCCCTGAGAAAAGCCCTTCATTGATTGAACGTGAGGCTCTTCAGCTCACAATGTCAGCTCAAGGTGAGCACGCTGACTCTCGCTGCTCTCTTTACAGGCGCAGTCAAGTGCTGTATGCTTTGTTATGAATATCATTGCATTATTATTATTTTACCTCTGCTGACTCCGCAGCTTATATTATTCATAAAGGAGGTGAACCAGTTATTGACAATCACAGTCAGTCTTTCTTGTCTGC
>VXCM01001469.1:306582-319120 GCA_014773175.1 Lucifuga dentata | reverse complement strand
CCCCCCTTCTCTGTCAGTTCTCTCCAGTGGCCTCACTTAATACACGGCAAAGCGTTTATTAATTGTTAAATGTTTGTTTCTTCTTCACTTCTTCTCTCTCTCTCTCAACCTCCCTTCTCCCCCTTGATGAAACCACAAAAGAACTGTTGCCACATAAAAGCTTAAGCATTTGGTAGAGTGGTTTGAATGAGAATCACTTTTATGTATTTGCAAAGCAGGCATAAAGAATCATTTACTTTGCGTCCCACTTGAGGGAATGAAGATCTTCCAGACAAAAACGAAGGGAGAGTTGAAGGAATGGAGATGGAGGCAGCTCTCTGTCTGTAATGGAGAGTTGGATAAACGAGGGGATTGGGAAGTTAGATTGATCTTTTTGTGCTGAACTTGATTGAACATGAAAGATGCACCAGGTTTCCTGTCGTGGAATAGAGCTGAAAGGATTATCTAGATATTTAGATCATTCAGGCAGGAACATTGTCCTGCACTGCTGTCTCCTTCCTCTCCATCATAATTCAATATTTACAGTTTAAGCTGGAAAACTGCTCCCTCTTGGCTGCATGTATCTGGTATCCATGGTAACGGATTTGAGAACAGAGTGCTGTCTGTATGTGTCCGTGCGTGCATGTGTGTGTGTGATGTTTACTGATACACTGCAATTGATTGGTTGTTGGGGAGCAGCTGTTGACCCCTCACTCTCAGGGGTCTCTTTGTATTCTTTCACCCCCACCCTCCAATCAATAGACACACATGCACACGCACACACACACGCACACACACACACACACACACACACACACACACACTTTCTATCTTTGCTTGGTCTGAAATTTTTTTTCAAGTCAAATTCTATTTCCCTGACCCCAAATTCTAAATTTAACCATACACTTTCCTCCAAATAACAGCTTTCAATGTAGACATAACCCCCTAACCCTAACCCCTGAGCATAATTCTGATGCCTATACTAGACTTCAACTCAGCTCTAAACTTAAACAAACCTCTTGTACAAAAATAACCCACTAACATGGGCAAAGTGAGCACCAGCAACAACGCACTTACCGTGGAAGTTTTTCATTGTTGTTAAGACATTTGGTTCTCAGAAAGACAGAAACAAAAAAAATGCACCAGCACACACAATACTGGCCCCATGCCCATAAGTAGAGAAATGAGCCAGCGGGCAAAGAAAGAGTTGCTGTGGCATTGTTATGACAGCACTCACAATGAAATAGAGACTGCAAACACAACAGACATGTAAAACACATACGCACACACACACACACACACACATCCATACAAGTATGTGAATTGAGTCCTTGTGCCACAGCAGGGGAAGTGAAAAGCATCAACACCCAAAACCACTGATGGCAGTGCAGATATTATACACTCCAAGTTTCAAATTCTACTGAGAGTTTACATGCTACTGAGTGCACAATTACAAATACTGCTGTGGTTAATGAAATCCTTCCCACTGGGGGCTCTACACATAGGCATGTACACACACTACACACACACACACACACACACACACACACACACACACACACACACACACACACACACCAGGGATGAATAACACCTAGTAACCATGGTACAGTAGGAGAGAAGGGTCATCTGACATCATTTGCATTGTGTGTTAATGTTAAAGGATATTTTCCATACAAGGAAGGTCAAATTTTGCATGGAGATCCAATATAAACATAAATTCTGCCAATGATGAACTAATGGAACAATTGTGGCTTATTCTTATGTAGGTAGTTGATGTGGTATTTCCACACTGCTTTCTTGAGGGGAAACCACCAGCAGCAAGATACTAAATCTGCCCACTCAGGCCTCACACCCCAAACCCACTCATATGCTTGTGTTCCTCAGAAGTAAATGTGTCTGTGGAGTGTGTTATAGTAACTTTGCCTCAAATAACACACTTGTGATATTGGACTTAAAGTCACCGAGCCTGTCAAATATGATCATTTCATTCCAGTCGTACTTTTTCAGCAAACAATTTCTAATTAGGATGAAAGTGAATAACTTTCCTTATACTGTAGGTTAACCCAGATGTTCATGAACTTTTCCATGTCAAACCTCTCAAAAGGTGAACATTAGATCACGTGCCTCCTTTGACCTGATTTTGCAGCAAGGAACCTATGAAAAGATTTCTGAATTCATTATGATTCAGCAAAGATTTTAAACCAGAGTAGTCTTTACCTTCTTTGTGGGATAACTTGAACAGCAGTTTAAAATCATTTCTATGCTTTGAACTCCATTTATTCCTCAGACCACGTGAATTTATCGACCGGGTGGCTAAGAGACTGTCCCTAAGCCAGAGTGATCAAGGTTCAACTCATGAGATAGTAGGATAGACATTTGCCCTGCTGCAGTGTCCTTGAGCAGTGAGTTTCTGTATAGGAATCAGAAAATAATATACATTTTAAATTATTATTTAGTCTGTTTTAATCAAAGCACAACATTTATGATCGCATTTCTATTCATATTTATTTATTTTTAACATATCTAGATAATTAATTCATAATTTCCACTAATTGTGTAACCATGCAGACATGTCCTGCAGAGGGAATTCACGTTTAGGCTTTATAGTGATGTAGTGGCTGAAATTTATCACTCTGCCCTTACTGCAATCAAAACAATAAGCCTTTTGGCAGCTGTTTCCCCCTTTTGCATTACATTAAAATAACACTATGCCCATATGAGCAGTCCCACAGGAGAAGGCCCAAAGAAATAAGAGGAGGAGGGGATTGCAAAGGCTGAGCGTCTCTGCTGCCAGGTGGAGGCGATGTCGCTCCTCCTCTCCTTTCCTCTGCTCCACCATAGCTTTCAGTCTGCTGGGTGAGATCATTACCAGACACCAGGCTCTGGGACCTGACATTCACCGATCGGAAAAGCAGAGAGAACCAGGGACAGAGAGAGAGAGAGAGAGAAACCTTGATCTGATGCAACCGGCGAGAGAAACCGACCTAAACCACCGTCTCCTGCCTCGGCTGCTCTGTCTCCTGTGCTGACGGCTGAAAGCGCGGTCTTGTCGCTGACATTTCCCCGTTGGATTTGGGGTTGTAGTCGGATGCGGGCTTGTTTTGACTGCAGTAACACAGTCCTGCTCCCCCCTCCTGTGCAGCTCCCCGAGNCGGATGCGGGCTTGTTTTGACTGCAGTAACACAGTCCTGCTCCCCCCTCCTGTGCAGCTCCCCGAGTGACCAGAAATCCCGGAGACGCACCGTGCGCCGTGGCGGCTTCCACAGCACCAGGCAGTCTGCAAGAGCCTCTAAAGATCTTATTTCTGAGGAATCGGACATAAGCGCCAACTTTACAATTGGATTTTCCCTGTGTGGCTACCTTGTTTCTGTCATCAGATCGGCTGCAAATCCTATTTTCGCCTTTTTTTTTTCTTTCCAAAGCACTGTTGACGCCATTTTCCTTGGGGTTTTCTGTCAAAAATAGATTCATATAACCTGGCACCGTTTGACAGCTCCCCGGGAGGCTGTCATCCCAACCGTCGCTTGTGTAAAATGTGTCTAAATGGATTGTAAATGATCTTGATAAAATATTTATACCTTAGAGCCGACTGTGTGACAACATTAGACATGGGTAAGTAGCCCCGGTTGACTGGCCACATTCCACACCTGAATACCCCTCGCTTGGAAATGTATTACTGTTTTTATTGATATTATAAGTCTGCTTTTCATGCTTGCATTTCATGACAGTCTAACTTATGGCTTGTATGTTATAGGCTACATGTGCCATTTTATTTTCTTTACATGATAAGAAAATTGCGTGTATGCCAACAAATTGGACCATAGCACCAAACAATTCTGCGCCTCCAGCCTCCATCCATTATTACTATGTAATACCTTAGTAATTAAGTGGCAGTAAGATAAAACACCTAATTAGGTCAATGGAATGAAATGTCCACTACACATTGATCAAAGAGCATCTCGACCTTTCTGTTAACACTCTGTTCAAATGTTTTTCTAATGGAATAGACCTTCATCCTCATAGGCATTACCAGTCCATCACATAGCATCCATGCAGCAACCACCGTCCATCAGCAGATGGTTGCTCTGTCAGGATGTATCACATTTAGGTGTACTGTGATGAGTATCACACTGGAATCTTGAAAATATACAGATATATGCAAAAATCCAGATAATATGTATCAATGTTTTCCAAACTTTTTCAAGTGGGGCTGCATGCTGGAGCTGGACAAATGTCAAAAGTGGAAGCGGCAATGACTATTTGAGCCATGCTTTATATGTAAAGTGTATGTTTCATTTCAGTTCACAGTCATACTTCCTCGTATGTCACCATAGTTAAATATGGCTTGAGCAGAGATGACTGTCCATGTAAAAGTTTCTTCCACATTGCATGCAGGGAAGCCAGCAGGACTCCACTCTGTTTACATTAATCAATAGCTGATCACATGCATTCCATGTGACTCAGAGGTGCATGTCAGAAACAGGTCGTGGCCAAGGGGATGGCCATGCATCTGCTATATGGAGTTAGGTGAGGGCTCAGAGAAGATGGCAGGATGTCACTGTTTGTAAGTGGCCTCCAGAACCCTCAGTCATAGAAGGGACGAGTCAGAGAACTTATGGAAGAATGCTCAGGTCTCTAGGATATGTGGAGTGGAAGCCTGGAAATGAGCACTGGGTAAAAAAGAGAATGAGAAGAGACACACTAGGTGGAAAGAAATGGGGTTGTGAAGGGCAAGAAAGGTGGATAATAGATGTGATTGAGGCATGGATGGAGCCATCGATCTTGTCTTGTTAACAGGTTTGGGCGAGCTGAAACTCCGGCAGCAATTCTGCGGCGTAAAAGTATAAAGCTGGCTATTAAATCCCCTATTAGGTAATGAGATGCCCATGCTGCCTTTAAATTAAAGCATGAGAAATCGATTAGGTATATCCCCTTCTGAGCTAGAGATCTCGGGTCGAAATAGGATCACAGAGAGTGGGAGGAGGGAACGTGAACGAGATCCAAGGACAAATCTAACTGTTGGCAGGCTCTCTTAACAGAATATCAGCACTGGAGCACCTTTTGGCAGAGCACACAGGAGAAAAGAGGGAGGGAGAGGTAGGAGGTGGAGGGTAAAGGAAAAGAGGGAGCTCAGAGAAGAAGGGAGAGAACAGAGGTTGGGGGGGTGAGGTGAGGGGAAGGAGGAAGACAGTTGGGGAGTAGGGGAGGTGTTTTTGCTGACAGCCATTTTGTGGCTTCTGCTGCAGTAAAAATGGTTTAACATTCATCTGCTTCTGCAGGGTAGTTAGGCGAGGATGATTTTAGAGTTACCTGGCATATGGCTCAACCAGCAGTGTGTGTGCCTGTGTGTGCATGTGTGTGTGTNTGTGTGTGTGTGTGTGTATGTGTGTGTGTGTGTGTGTGTGTGTGTGCGTGTGTGTGTGTATGTGAGTGCACCTTATTATGAGGTCCAGGCAGCTTTAAGTCTGTCATTTTAGATTATGACTGACTTATGATTTTTTTAGATTATGACTTATCACATGTTACTCCCTGATTGTCTTTTTTAGCTGCCTTATGGCTGAACACACACTTTGGCTATCTGTGCATTCACAGTGATAATAACTGTGCTAAGTTAAGGTTCAGCAAAACAGGTTCAGAATAAGCTCTTAGATGACGATGGGGATAAAAGATGGTTTCTCCATGCAGAGGACTAACAGACCTCCAGTCTGAAAACTGATGCTCGCACTCCCTGAATTTGGATGTACTAGACAGCTAGGGCTATTCCTTTTGATATTGCTCCAGCTAAAGGTTGGATCTTTCTAGAAACATCGGTTTATATCATTGCACCTTCACTAGAGGGCTGGAATAAGAGAGATAAATGAAAAATCAAAATGGCAGACGGACAGTTGTTCATCATCCCTCTGAGATAATCATCTACAGCAAGAGATGACTGAGTCTCTGCTACACTCTCACTTCAAAGGGAAGAAGAGAAAAAAAAGACTCTTCACCTTGTGCAATCACACAAGCTTTTGGTGTGCTTGGGGATGTGTGAATGTGTGAGTGTGTGTNGTGTGTGTGTGTGTGTGTGTGTGTGTGTGTGTGTGTGTGTGTGCGCGCGCATCTGTCCGCATGTGTGTTTGAGCTATTTGTGAGTCCACCTCAGGCACTGGGCTGCTGGGTATGCAGCCTTAAAAGGTTGTGTTTCTGCTGCCATCTCTCTCTCTCTCTCTCTCTCTCTCTCTCTCTCTCTCTCTCTCTCGCTCTCTCTCGCTCTCTCTTTCTGTCTCATACACAGACTCTTTCTACCTCTGTTTTGTCTGTCTGTATCCTTCTGTCCATCTGTATTCCATTACCAATGCTTTATCATAATTGTTTTCAAAAGACCTAGGCAAAATGTTGGAGGAGTGTCACATTTGCAGCCTTTCACACCCAGTACAGGCAATGACCTTATGCTGTTTGAGAGAGAAGCTGGTTAGTGCTGGCAGTTTTGAGAACATAATAAAGCTATTTATGCAGTGAGTGTGGCCTCTCACAATCACCCTG
The DNA here is from genome assembly GCA_014773175.1 of Lucifuga dentata. Classification (NCBI taxonomy): domain Eukaryota; kingdom Metazoa; phylum Chordata; class Actinopteri; order Ophidiiformes; family Bythitidae; genus Lucifuga; species Lucifuga dentata. The sequence goes on along the minus strand of VXCM01001469.1, from coordinate 312,616 downwards.
CTGTCTGAGCGTAGTTGAGGTGTGTGTGTGTGAGAGAGAGAGAGAGAGAGAGAGAGAGAGAGAGAGAGGAGACTGAGGCTCAGGCTAGGCAAGGGAGGCCCTAGTAGGGGTCAGTCTTACATAAACTCAGCCTGTCTGCCAGTAACATCGAAATAACACAGCTTAGGGCACAGAGCGGCGAGGAAGGAGGAATAGTCGTGACCCAGCTAAGTAGTTTACACAGTAATGGTCCAGAATGAAGATCGCACTAATGTATGACGCCATTTTGTTTTCTTACTGAGTTACCAATGTGAGTGGGTATTGAGTCTTAAGAGCACAGAGCAAAGTGGATGTCATTTGCTGAATGTGTGTGTGTGTGTGTGTGTGTGTGTGTGTGTGTGAGTGAGTGAGTGAGAGACTTTGTGGTTGGCAGCTGTCTCTTTTCCTGTCATTGTCCTCAGTCCCAGGACAGACAATGTGGCTTTCACACATGCCATGAAGGCGAGTCACCAAGCTGACATTAGGGACTGGGAAGATCCTGGTGGACCAAACAGGGTTATGTGGGCACAAGTCTGGTGGGACAGAGCCTGGAGTCTATGTTATGCTGTGTTTCAGGCTATGTTAGCTTGAGCCATGGTTTTGCATGTGTTACCTCAATTAACTCTAAATTGCGTAAATTTTACACGACTGCCAACCTTTTCCCGAAGCATTCCATAAATGTTTGGATTTATTTCCTACCCTCCAGGCAACCAGTGGTTTCCATTCATTTCAGCGTGATATAAAACTCATCTTGCAGAGACTTAAAGGACCACAACGGTAATTTTGTATGTTTAAACCCAATAAATACTCCTGCATACACATCATGTGACTGACAACCATTTCCCAAAACATAAAACCGTATTTTAGCTTTCCTGTTATTTTGCGAAATCCCATAATCTTTCAAAATCAAATGCTCAGATAATACACCCACCTTAAAAGTTAGTGTTTTGCCTGCTAACACAGCCTGAATGTAGAAGAGACAGTTATTTTTAATTTCTTGGTAATGGCTTCTCCTGGGACTATATTCCCTGCCGGAGACATACATTTTCTTCTGTGTAGCTCGACACAAAATGTAATAGATGTCATGTTTGCTGTGATGGATTACTTATCTCAAGCATGATTCAAGTCTACAAGTTGATTTTAGGAATGAACTGCAAGCAATGGCAGGCTGAAAAGTAGGAAGAACAATTCTGTTATTTACAGCTCCAGTAGTATGGTTTGGGAAATGTTTGTCAGTAATGTAACATGTCTGTGGGTTGTATATGTCAGGCTCAAACATGCAAAACCACCAGTACTGTCCTTTAAATTCTATCTGGAAATAGCTAATCCATCAAAGTGAACATTCAGTTACATTGTCATCATGTGGTTATGCAGCAATCAGGATTTGTTCTAAAAATTCTTCCTTAGTGGCACTTTAAGAAGACCCTGACGTGAGATTTCAGCAGCTGCCAAAAAGTATTGCAAACCAAGCTATGCTGTTGGAAAATCAAACTCAGAAAGCAAAAATAAAAAACAAAAGTACTGTTAAATGTTAATTGTTAGCTGGTACTTTTTTGGATATCACCTTGTGAAGTCTTTGAACACAGCAGGAATTGTTTTCAACCAATAAATTAAGGAGATACTGCTCACTGTGAGGAATGACCAATCTCATGCAAGTTGTTTTTAATGCAGCAGTTAAATTAATGAAACCACTGACTGGTTGGAATGTTGGAAATCATTCTTAAATCTTATAGTATGCTTTTGGAAAGTGGTTAGCCATATCGTTGGCAGTGTATAGTATTAGCAATTTGAAGTTAATGTGTTAAAACATGCAAAGCCACCATTATGGTCCTTGAGTCATTTTAATACGCAACCACTATGGGGCTACCAGAGCCTACATCAGTAACCCTTATGAGTCAGTTTTGAAAGACTGTGGTTTCAAATAGACACACTTCACTCCTAAACTTTGAGAGGAGGTTCATTGGAACAGGCCTCTTTATTTGATCAACCAAATGTAGTCGAAAAATGACCAGCCATTGACCTGTTACCCTGGGGGNCCCTGGGGGTGGGGGTGGGGGGGCGATATGCTTGTGTGCAGTCTTACACTGACATGTTTGTTTAAATATGGCTGTGGATTATGATTATTCAATCACACTGTTAGCATGTGTTGTGAGGCGTGTTGGGTATTATGACGGGGATCAGCTGTTAGTATAGTAGCATGGACTGGTACAGAGTATTCACACTCACACACAGATTGTATGAAATGCATATACTGACCTTTTTAGAAGTCTAAGTGCGTTAGCATAAGATGTGTGTGTGTGTGTGTGGGGGGGGGGGATGCTAGGTATATGAGGTATATGAGGTAAATCCTTGAGGCACTCAGAGGTCATTATAAGCCTTGAATAGGCTATAACCTGTGCTTTTATTTGAGGCATGCCTGCAAGTAGTGGTCTAGTCTGGGTTCATATCAGTTTAAATGGTGTCAGTCTAAGACGAGTGTGTGAGACAGCATTCCCTACTTCCAGCTCAGTCATGCCTCATGTCATATTGACTGATGGGATTCCCTGGAGCTGCAGTGGGAAGTGTAGTCCAGTGTTTGTTTTGGTTGCTTTCTGTTTATACGCATGTGTCTAAGTAAGCCTGTACAAGTGTGTATATGTGTATGTGTTCATGTGAATATGTAATATATCTGCACATGCATGTGCACTGATCCAAGACGGAAAACTTGAATCCTCTGAGAGATGGCTGCCACAGCCTTCTTCTTTAGAGAGCAGAAATAGCAGCAGGGGTGTAGAAGTCTGCTCTTGGACAGCAACACTCGCATTTGTATGTGTATGTTTATACGCCTAAGTGTATGAGGCTTTTCATGCATGTGTGTAGCAATGCCACTGCGTGCGTGTGTAAAACAGTTCAGACGCTGGTTTTTCCAGACCAGCTCGTAAACCACATCTGGGGAAAGAATTTAGATTCCTTCCCTCCTTCTTTATCTGCTGCCTTCTCTTTCTCCCTGTGTGAATCCCTCCCTCCTTCCCTGCTTTGGTGAAAAGAAAAAAAAAAGCAGCAGTCAGCTTCTTTCATTTTTTTCTATCTTGTGTCCTCAGGCTAACTTCAGCCTGGTTTTAGAGCAGAGGAGAGGAATGTCTTATTTTGCGCTGATCACTCCACTCGCTGCACAGATTTGCTTCAGATCTGTTAGAGGGACAAAGGAGGGAGAGAAGATTAGTTAAGAAGAGTAAAGGAGAAGGGATGAAAGATCTAGAAATACAGGCAGGTGTCAAAGGATGAGTTTGTTTGTGCATGGTACAAAATGCAAATGAGAGCGTGGCAGCGTGCTTCTACAGTTCTGTGATGACACTGTGTGTTCGTCGTCATACATAACAAGTAGATAATGATGTTGATGACAGCAGACGGGCTTGTGCTGAGTGGGAGTACTGCAATGGAAGCCATGGGGATGACAGGCCTCTCTTTTAGTCTCCCTTTTCCTAATCCTATCATTTACCTGCTCTTGTTGCAGACTCTCCCTGGCTTCGCTGTGTTTCTGTGGGACAACCAGCCCAACCTCAGTAGCTGACTGACAACAACCACCCAACCAAACAAACTACTGTTCTCTGTCTTACTATTGGCTGGCTGCCACAGCTTCCCCCATCCTGACTGGCTCTGGCGGGAGTGTGGATGGAGCCAAGGGATCTGGTTGGCTCGGCCCGACCCAAAGAGGCTGAGTTGCAGGGAGGCAGGGCGGCGCCAAATGGAGAAGACCAGGAAGGAACAGTGGGCATCGCTTTGGCACGCAGTGATGATGTGATTAATGGTGCCATCAGTGAAGGAGAGGGGATAGAGGAACAAGGGGAGGGGCTTCTGGAGGAGCAGGAGTTCTCCATCAAAGAAGCCAGTTTCCAGGAAGGAAGTCTAAAACTGAAGATCCAGACCACCAAGCGTACCAAGAAGCCCCCCAAGAGCCTTGAGAACTACATTTGCCCCCCAGAGATCAGGATGACGATCAGACCACCAGCTGGAGAGAGCAAAGGGGGCCGGCAGGGCCGAACAGGAAGTGGGACAGGAACAGGGCGGGGCCTGAAGGATGAAGAACGAGGACCCCCCAGGAAAAGGGTATGTTACCAACCCTTTAAGTGGTGCTTATGTAATTAGTTTTTTAAGAGGCTGTGCAATAAGATGTCATATGAATATTTTTTTTCGACATATTTTTGTTTTGATTCTGTGAAAAGTTTCCCAAAACTACTGTCACTGAGTATAAACCTCCTGTGGCTTCTCTCTATCTCAATATCTCTGACTTAACCTCACCACTCCCCACTTCCTACACCNCCCCCCCCCCCCCCCCCCCCCCGGTAGCTCCTTTCCCTGCTTGGTTACACAGGGTCAAAGTTTGCTAGGTAATTGAAACCAGTCATGGCTAGCTGAGATCACGCACTGACACACACACACACACACACACACACACACACACACACACACAAATAGGAGCTGAGAATAGGGCTGACATAAGCAAGTGACAGCTGGTCTCTGCTCTATCCATTTGTGGTCATATACACAGAGACCTCACCTCTCCTCTCCTCTCCTCTCCTCTCCTCTCCTCTCCATGTGGGTCATGCCCCGTCAACCCCCCCATCAAACCCGTCACACACGCACTGGTGTTTGGTGTGTGTGACACTATGTATGTACAGGTCCTTGGGGGAATCTTGTGTTTGCAATGTGTGTTGACCTACACAGGGTGTGTGTGTGTGTGTGTGTGTGTGTGTGTGTGTGTGTGTCTGTCCAAACCTGACAGCCCTCTCAGTTCATGAGATTGACAGATCCATCAGTAGTGAGGGTGACATGTAGCTAACATGATGCAGGGCCTAATTTAGTTCTGCTGTGTTATTCTTTTGTTGTGCTCTTATTCTCTCTCATATTCAAGCCCATGGTGGTTAATTTAATAGTTTCTGTATCCATGCAAGCATCATGCTATGTCAGCATGGAAAAAGGTGTGGCAAAACCCACCATCATTCTGTGATAACTGATTTTGTAATGATCAATCTTTAAGGCTTATTGCCTCCATTTTTTTTCCTTTCACTGAGAGATGAGTTTTAGATTCACCCAAATCTTCTATCCCCACTTTCTAAAACATTGTCATGTTTTCTCTTGCAGAACAGCTTAAAATCCTCTTGTGGCAAGGACAATACAGAATGTAATTAACTAATCTTTTCTCTTAAAAGTTAAGAGAAAATATAAATGATGCTGCTTTTATGGGTGAGGTCCAGGTATACATCCAGTGAGTCAGACTCACGGTGGTGTTGTGCAGCCGGCTGTTTGCAGAGAGGGAAACACCATTTGGCCTTACTGTGGATCAAAACAATGTAATGGTAAACCAAGCTTAAAATTTCTAAACCATGAATGGATGGGACAGAATTGGAACAACAGTCTATTCATCCACAATCATAATTTGAATTATTGGCCAGATATGTAAAGTTAATTTATAGAACCTTTCTATATATCATGAAGTCTAAAGTAACAACATACACGTCCCAAACAGATCAGAGGCCCTCAGTGACTTACTGCATATCTATAAAGTTGACAGGTGCCTGCAGAGCACCTTGCAGAACTCTGAAAGCAATTTTTAATTAGAATTAAATTATTTAAGAATCATTTTAGAAACTGAGTTTGATGTGTATATAAATATGGATGGTTGTAATGTGGGCTCTTTTGATGGGCTTCTTTCTGTAAATGCAGCATGAAAATGCATGTTTACAGTTATTGTATGTATATGGGGTTTTTTTTTCCATATAAATGTGTAAGCTGAACCTTGCACTCGTATCCGTGCAGCCACTTCTAATTGAGTGCGATTGCTCCCATTCAGAAGCCCACCATGGCAGTATGATTGACAGGGGTTGTCATAGTGATGGGGCAGCAAGCTGCTTTCCATTGAGGTTTGGGATATACAGGGAAGAGGAGGGGAGGATGTGTTGGTGTTGATTCAGATCAATTTCAACCCTTCATCCCCAACACTGTGTCGCTCAATCACACGTACACACCCCAACCCCCA
>VXCM01001469.1:288878-298816 GCA_014773175.1 Lucifuga dentata | reverse complement strand
GAGAGAGAGAGAGAGAGAGAGAGAGAGAGAGAGAGAGAGAGGATCATATCAATCACAAGGTTTTGGAGGGAATCAGTTGTAAATGGGTCTAGGCACCTCTCTCCTTGTTTTTCTGCTGGTTGTCTTCTTCCCTCCTCCTTCCCTCTGCTCTCTCATTCNCTCTCTCTCTCTCTCTCTCTCTCTGTCTCTCTTTGTGTGTCTGTCTGGACAGCTGCCCAGTTCCATACACAGGGAAAAATGAAACACTCTAACCACCGGGCGTGCAGCCAAATAAAAGGCTGCGAAAAACTATTTGAAGGGCAGCATGTTTGTGTGTGTGTGTGTGTGCACGCATGTGTGTGTGTTTGGTTTGTGTATATGTTTTCTGATGTGCGTGTGTATATGTGTACTGGATTGTGAGATTTGGGTGTGCCTATTTAGGGTGTTCTTTCCCAGTATAATGGTGCAGCCAGGGTGCAGTGTACATGTGTGTACGTATATATGTGTGTGTGTGAATGAGGCCGAGAGAGAGAGAGAGAGAGAGAGAGTTCCACTCTGAGTTTTAGTTTATTCAACAGTGGAAAACGAGTGGCTGCAGGAGAGGAAAGGACAGGAGGGGCCGTCACATACCTTCCCTCACATCAAACTGGAGGGGAGGCGAACTTTTTACATTAAGTTCCACAATGTACAAAAGCCCACTTAATGTGTATGTCTGTCACATACACACGCACACGCACATTCACAGGTTTGTCAGTAACTATACGTTGCCTAATTTGCAGAGTGCCTTTCACTTGGGTGATTGCAGCACTTAGTCACTTATTATCCTCTACTCTGCTTTGACCTTATCTGATGGTTACATCACCAGTGGAAAGGAATGTTGCTGTTCGCACACTTCTATATCTGTCTGCATTCGAGTGAATGAGAGTCTGTGAGACGGACTGAGACCAATCCATGTTGTTACAGTGCTGACCCAGAGGAAGACATTCTGGAAATGGTTGTTGACCTAGTCGTGGAGTGTGACCCTTAACCCTGAAATGCAGCCCTGAGAGCCTCGAGGGGCTCTGCTCTGTTAGATCAGATCAAATAGGTTCTCAAATGAACATGCTTTGATGATACCTTGTTTTTTTTTTTGTTTTTTTGCTAGCTTCTCTTATCTGTATTTGATCAGAAGGGACTGGTAGAAGGGATGGAAAGAAGGATGGTGAAGAAAAAGCCGTAGGTTGTTCCAGGGTCAGAGTCCATGCCGGTGCCGATTTCCTGACGCTGCCCCCTGCTGCAGACCAGCAGTAGCACAGGGAGGATCTCACAGAGCCAGGGTGGTGACTGTCAGTGCCTACAAATTGTAATTGGGTTCTTAATATATAAGTTTTCACCTGATTTTTATAGTAATGATGGATTACAGTGGTCCACAATGCAATGCAAAAAGAAGATGGAGGAGCTACTCACAGCTGGAAAAAATTAAAATAATTTATGTATGTGGTGGTACAGCTCCAGGAGTATCTTGGAAAACAAGTAAGAAAAAAAAAGAAGTATTAAGTCTTTGGAAAATCTTTGTGTTTTCTTTTTCTGTAAGTGGCAGTAGCTTTCCAAAGTTGATGTCTGTGTGCACATCTTGTATTTTTCATTAGCAGTACATAATATGTTCAGAAATTGCATACTTACTTCAAAAGTAGTAGCAATATTATTCTGTATAGTATGACATGAGATATTATGTTTCTATTATATTTAGTGAGAGTGTATGGTGTGCAGGTTATAAGTACAACAGGACAGGAAAATATACGCCACAATTATGCATCTGTCGTATTGTTTGAGTGACTGAGTGTGCATCAGACCAGCAAAGACAAAAAGAAAACGTAGTGCTGATCACACTGCTTTGACTACAACAACTACGAGAATGCCAGGATCCAGATGATCACTATTTATATTTGCCTGCTTGAATATCAGCCAGTGAATGTGTTTTCTTTGCAACTGCTGCATGGAGTGTTTGAGGTGGAGAGGAGGGGGAGAAGGAGGAGACGGTGGTAGAAGGGAGGAAACTAAGAACAAAAAGCTGAAATTGTGCCAGTAACCCAGCCTAAAGCAGAAGGTGAGAAGTGTGGGGGTGGGGGTGGGTAGGGAGGTGACTATATCTCTTTCTTTTACTTCTTCTTCTCTCTCTCTTTCTGTCTCACTCCCCTCTCCCTAGCAGGAAAGGTGTCCATGCCTCCTCTCTTTATTATCTGTCTGCGGTTGCTGTGTGGTTAGTGGGGAGGACATTTATGTGTGAGTGAGGACTTTTATGTGTGTGTGTGTATGTGGTTCAGTTTCTTTATCCTTATGTTAATCATATATTTGAGGTAGATCTGCCATTCTCTCTTATTTCTTTGTCTCTGCCCTTCTTTAACCTGAAGCAGCAGGTATTCTAGGACAAGTTAAATGAGAAAGCATGTGTGTATCAGGTATCTGTCATCGTATCCCTCCCTGGACTCCCAGCACATCGTCTCCAATGTCCCCATATGTACACACACATACATACAAACAACAGCCATTGCAATGCAGTGTGTTTGGGACATAAACTGGAGCGTGCATGTGTAAAGACAGACATTTTGGGGGATTGTTCATCATTTGTGTCCCTGAGTGTTTGTGTGTATATGTGTGTGCACAGTCTCATCCATGTCCTGAGCATTCTGATACTGAGCCATGATTGTGTGTGTGTGTTTGGGAGGATGTCAAAATGAGTATTATGGACTATGACTACTGATGAGAGAGGAGGAGAAGATTGGATATTGATGGAGGAGAAATTAAGGAGGAGACAGTGGTTGATGAAATGAAGATAGAGTAGTGGGACAGTGGAAAGATAAAAGATAGAATAGATTAAGTGCTTCTTCTCGATAATAAGTGTGATGCGATGAGAACTACATATTTCATTGTTGTGTGTGTCTGTGTGGTAGTGTGTGTGCTGGAAGCTGGCAGAGCTAAGTGGCTGGCAAGATGCTGCTCCTTCTTGCTAGAAACTGGTAGCCTGGTTTTGCCCTGTATATCCACAACTGTTTGTGAGTAGGTCTTAATAAAGCATTAAAATGTGTCCATGTATGCATATGTGTGCCCCATGTGTGTGTGTGCGCTCGCTGTTGCTTGCCTGTGTGTACATGCCGAGAGGCAGGCCTGTGGTTAGGTTACATCTCCCTGCAGCGCAGCAGAACAGTGTCTTGTTGCATCACACTGAGTCTGTTAATAACAGGCTAAACCGCAAAGGCCATCCGCTGCTCTACTTCTCATCTTCCAGCGGTACACTGATTATGCTGCAGTGATATATTGAACAGTGTACTGTTGTCTACTGCAGTATATCAAGCATTTGCATTTTCATTTTTACATGGACAAACTGGGCACTAAGTGAAGGTTGACATCAGATTTATACTGTGGCCCTTCTCTTGAATAATGTAGATAAAACAGGTCATATTTTAGTAGCAGTTTAGGGGTTGACAGCATGACAGAGTAAGTTACTGTTGTGATTAGTAAAAGTAAATAAAGTAAATAATTCTGGGGCTGGCTATATATACTGTAAGTGACAGGGCAGTCAGGGACACGCCTGAGCTAGGCTACTGTGTTTAATACAGTGTATAGTCAGGCACCCCAACCCCCCCACCCTGGCTCTCACAGCATGCAACATCCTTGCCACAGGAATTTAATTGCTCTGTAAACAGGGCTTTTGTTTTGTTGCAGTGTTTGCTCATGAACACAAGATGTATTAAAAGGCTGTGTACTGCTGTGAAAGGAGAAGAATGACATACAATAAATCAATGATTGGATATGTGCATCAAAAAGAAACTGCACAGAACTGGATCATGTGCTACATACAACACTATCTCCATGAAGATAGATGAATAGGAAATACAGTTTGTAGCTTTATGTTCAGCATTTTTATATTCCTGCAGATGCATAAAGCTGTCTTGTGATTGCAGTATGTAACCAGTCATATAATTGTTTCTCTTTTCTGTCATTGCCAGACTTACGAACGCCAGTTTAGAATGCCAGAGCAGAGAGAGGGAGGCCTGCTGCAACTACTGGGAGATCACACTTCACCCAAAACCCAGCTTCGCAGCTCTCTCCTTCATACACACACACTCTCACACACACAACAAATGCAACACATCCTCACACAACAATCCCAGCGCATTCATGCACACCAACACCAACTCAGTCCAAGCTGGATCACATCCTCTACGGCTCTGTCTGCATCTCCAGCCAATCCTGCAGATTCTGAGCCAGCCAGAGAACTGGCAGGATCCGGTAGGAGCTCTTTGCTTGATCAAGCTCCACCGTTCTCTCAAACAGCGACACAAAGTCCCTCACCTCAGAGGTCTCTGACTCCTGACCTGCAGTTGCCGGTGGTTACAGATGCCAGTATTCTCAACCTGACGTCTCTCAGCAGGTATGGTTAATTTTCATGAGCTCTGTTCTAGAAATGCACAATGCATTGAGAATTAGGAGGGGAAAAAATGATACGGCATTGTAATGTAATATTGTATGTAATAATATTATGTTGATACATAAACAAGTATTGAGTACCAAATGTAGATTGAACCTTCTTTTGATACAAGCAGTTTATCAATTTTTATGAGAGTCTGTTTTGAATTTGTCTACTTGACAATAGCCATCATAAATGGCATGAAACTGTAGTTGTTGGACTATATGTTGTTGCAATACCCAGCATATCGCAGTTAAAGCACATTTGCAACCACTATATTGTGGCTCAGTTATCGTGATAATACCATAATATGAGATAACAGGTGATTCCCACCCCTCCTACTCTATGCACAAAAATAGTAAATGTTCCTTGTAAATACTAGTTGGTAGCATAAATCTCTTGTTCCTTCTCCCTACCAATCATCACTTTGCGTCTCTCCAGGGGAAGAGGTTTGCAAGAGGTCAGTGAGCAGCTCTTTGGGAACATCAAGAGGAAGTACGGCAGGAAGGACTCCCAGAGGGTGCTGTGTCATCCCCACAGTGCTGAAACACCTTGGGGGAGACAGTCAGAGAAAGCAGTGGAGAGCCCAACTAATTCAGAGGAAAGGCAGAAGTACCAGCAAGAGGAGACACCTGAGCGGTTCCATGAGGAAAGAGAGGAGAGAAGAAAAGAGGACAGAGACACAGAGAGACAGAGAGCAGCTGCTGGCAGGAGAGGAGAAGAAGAGAACAGAGGGAAGCCCATGCTGATGGAGGAAGGGAAAGGAAGAAAGAGAAGGAGGAGGCCTTCTTTTGATGAGTCCTTTTCTGTGGAAGAGCAATCACAGCAACGGCAGCACTCTGACGCTACAGAGAAGCACCAGTCTGGGCCCCCAGAACCCAAAGTAGCACATAAGATGGAAACTCACAAAAATGAGTCTCAATTCACAGTAAGTGGAGAGAGAACAGACAAAGTGGAAAAAAGAGAAAAGGGTGAGAGAGCAGAAAGAGGAGAAACTGTGAGTGGGCCGGATTCAGAGTCAGCTTTGAATACAAATAGAACAAAAAAGAACCCAGTGGGTCGTCCTAAGATCAACACAGACGCCCTCAAACACAGAGAGCCTACTCACAACCACATCAGCAGCCCTAATCTTATCACAAATCCCAGACTTCCTAGCCCAAACCCCAGCCCCAGCCCCAGGGCTAACATCAGTCCTAGTCCCAGCCCTAAACCCAGGGCAAACATTAGCCCCAGTCCCAGTCCTAGATCCAGGGTGACCTTGAGTCCAAGTCCTAGCCCTAGTACCAGCTCCACAACCATCTCCAGACCAACCAAGACCAAGGACAGATGGGCCTACCTAAAAGCTAGAAGTCCTGTCAATCTCAGCTCACCCCAGAGGGACAACCGGGGGAGCCCATCAACTTTGATTGACCCACCTTCAGCCTTCCCCATCACCCCCGCCAGTCCTCTCTACACCAACACAGACAGCTTGACTGTCCACGCACCCATCAAGAGAAAACGAGGACGCCCCAAGAAGCAGCCACTTCTAACAGTGGAGACTATCCACGAGGGCACCTCCACCTCACCACCGAGCCCACTGACACAGGAGACCTCTACAGGGCTGAACCGTAGGCGAAACACACAGACACTAAACACTTTGGTGCAAATGGCTTCCACAACCATTGGCACGAATTCTAACAGTCTGAAAGTAAAGCGTGGCAGGGGCCCTTCCAGGCCAGTGAACAAGATGAAGCTTGGGAAAGTGCAGAGCATCCTGAATGAGATCCTTTCAGGTTCCAGTCAAAATGGCACCCTAGCTCTAAAATCGTGCTCTGCACCTGTCACTTCAGCTATGAGTGCCATGGCCTCCACCATTGAAGCTCGACTGGGTAAGCAGATAAATGTCAGTAAGAGAGGAACCATCTACATTGGGAAGAAGAGGGGGAGGAAACCCCGAGCAGAAACTCAAGGCTCCAACCCTCCCAAAGCCACTAGAGACAAGCCGTCCCTGTCTGTCTGCCCATCAAGTCTCTACGAGAGCCCTGTAGTGCCTTCCACCACCTCCTCTCCCAGCTCCAGTGCTCCATCTCTAAGAGCCAGCCACTCTGATGCCACTATGCCCAGTCTGCAGCCCATCTCAGCCCTGCCCTCCAAACCAATAGGCAGAGGCTTCCTGACTGGGGGATGGAAGCTCTCCCCTCCCCGCCTTTTGGCTAATTCACCCTCTCACCTTTCTGAGGGGGCATCAGTGAAGGAGGTAACTCTGTCCCCCATCAGTGAGTCCCACAGTGAGGAAACTATTCCCAGTGATAGTGGGATTGGGACAGACAACAACAGCACCTCAGATCAAACTGAGAAGGGCCCTGCCTCCCGGCGCAGGTGCGATACCTCATTCACAACAATGTGTTGCCTTTGTAGAACCTTCATTGTTTCATCATTCAGACATTGATATATAACAGTATCTCATGTTTTAATATGATCTTATATTTTATTTGGGGTTTTTGCAGGTACTCTTTTGATCTGTGTGGTTTTGAAGCTGTGGAGGCAGCAGCTCTGGAGGCATCTAGCAGAGGCAGCAGAACACGCTGTGAGCGGCAGGTGACTGCCGTGGACAACTTCCTGTCACAACAGGATAAGAAACAAAAACATCATCGGCGAAAGAGGAAGTGCCTACAGAGCCGGGATCATCTGCACTTTCTGTCTGAACTTGAGGAGGTTAGAAACACTCTATTACCTTCTAAATGTAATCTTTGACCAAGCAATAACATCCAGATTTTCACATTGTATATTTGTAATGTGAACATCTCTAGTACATGTGCATTTATCTAAATATGTGTTTCACTCACCTTCTAGGTTGTGGTAAAGCTACAGCAACTACGTGTGTCTCACAGACGATACACCTGCTATCCCCAGCAACCATATCCTTCCATTTTCCGCCTCAACTTCCATCATTACTATCCTGTTACCTATGACTCCTACCCCTGTGACTCTGGCCCATACCTCCGCAGGAGTGCTGATCTGAAGGCTAAGAGGAGACGTGGTCGCCCAGCCAANCTCTGGCCCATACCTCCGCAGGAGTGCTGATCTGAAGGCTAAGAGGAGACGTGGTCGCCCAGCCAAAGTCAGTGAGCCAATCACATCGAAACTGCCTTTTGTTCAAGGATATGGTTATCCGCTGGCGGGGGGAAATTACTATGCAGCACCCTATGCCATGCCTTATGCATCCCCTCTGAGTCTGGGCTACTTTCCCGCTGCTCCCCCATTCTACCTACCCCACCATTCATTGGGACCTGCTCCCCCTTCTCCCTTTATGAGGCCTGCTGTCCCCCCTCCTAAGGCTTTCCACTCTGGGGGACATTCAAAGCTCCAGCCAGGGGCCAAGCTTCGCAGCTCCAATGGCCCACTCCAGGGGTCCTCTGTACGAGGAGAGGGCCTGGGATCCCTGGGCAGTGGTAGTGCAGGTGGTCTTGCAGGGGTTCGCCTGCATAAGAGGAAGCACAAGCACAAACATAAGCACAAAGACGAACCTCTGCTTTCCCCACGTGATCGGCAGGAGCTGGGTGGGCTTTTTAGTGGAGCTAAGACCAATGCACGTCTCAGCATGCTGACAGACAGGAGGGACTTAGCCATTCAGGGCTCTTCAAAACATCTGGAGAAGCAGAGGGGCAGTGGTAGAAGCTCAAGCCTGGCACCCAGCTTAGGGATGTTTGGGGATTCGGACCACCTGTCCACACACTCTCTTCCTGAAAGCCAGTTCCACTCCCATCAGTCGGGACAGCCAATAAACAGCTTTATGAGCAGCTACAGTAGCCAATCACAGAGGCAAGAGACAGCCTCTGACCTCTTTTTGGGGTCACAGGAGGACGAGTGTGGTGGGAGGAGCAGGAAGAGGGGGCTCGCTGTTTTTGGAGATCAGGGCTTGATGTCATTCCACACTGCCAGGCAGGAGCCAGGACAGATGGCCAAGTGTTCCAGTCCCTCCCTCACTGGTAAGAACTTACACTGTATTAGGATTACCTGCTCTTATTTACAAGTGAATGCACTGACCTTTTGGTGAATTATTACCCAACTTGCCATTGCGTAAAAGATTTGTGGAGTACAGCATTTCTCACTGGGTCAGGTATTTAAGTTTGCAATGTGCATGCCAGTGCTTTAGCACGCTATTGTAGAACTATATAGCTTTGGATACCTGTGCTATGAGCAGCTGTGTTTAGAACCCATTATAGGGACAAGATGAGTGTTTTTTAGAAATAGAAGTGGCACAGTAAAATGGATTGCTTGATGATGTGATGAAGGTTTAAGGTTTGCCCAAATTGCAATAAGCATCAGTTGCCTGCCTTTCTTTGCCCAACAGTTCACTAATGGAAGCTTCTTCTTATACCTACAGAGTTTGTGATTATGTCTAGTTGCTTCACAATAAAGCCTTCTTTGGTCTGCCAGTGGTAGGAGTTTAATGTGAAGCAGAAGCAGGAAGTGTTTAATGAGCATTAACATTAGCTTAAAACTTCATCAGCTTAATTACAGCTCTGTTCGCAAGATTAAGGACAGTGGGTTAGAAAACAGAGCTAAGAAAAAAACAACTGAAAGCTGAAAATAGAATGACTGAATGAAATGGCATTTTCACTTTAGTTGCCAATCAGATGTGATGTTGACACAGCTTGGTCGATGGGAGAGTTGGTTTCTTTCTAAGCAGGGCCATAACATTGTGGTCATGGCATGCTGTGGATAAAGTGTGCTATACCAACCTAGTGGAAACGGGACATATGTATATATAGTCTAAGGACAGTACAAGCTGGTTTACATAATCTCAGCCCAATTCCAAACTTTTATTTTGCAGAACTCATAACATAGATAAATTTAAAAAAAAGAATTTCCTGAAATAATTGGTGTCAAAACTATAATTCTGCCCCCTTGTGATAATATATTTATTTATATTATTTGTTATTTGCTGGTATAAAGCCTTTATTACATATTTAGAGTTAATTTGGTTTCCTGATTTTAAGTTTGCAGTTCATACATGACACTGTATTCTTCAAGGTGACGGATATTTATAATTAAAAAATATGCCATGTAGCTTTAATGGAGCAAAGGTAGACAAAGAGACACAGTAGCCCAAACTCTCAGTACTAAATTAATGTGTATTTTGGTACATTCTGTATTCTGCTGTCTTTGAGCACATCTGGCTGGGGATAGAGAGAACGTAATGCATGGATGGAGATGACTATAATTCACCAATCTCTCCTTCCTCCCCTCCCTGCCTTCCTCCCCTCCTGCCAATGCCTTTGCCAGAGATATATTATTCACACAGTGTGATTTATTTTCTACAGACACGCTGTAAAAGGCCCTTGCCTGTGTTAAAAGAGCTGGCTGGCAGCCAGGGGTTTAATGACTGGGGCCTAGTCCAGTGTCGGGGAGTAGAAGCCAGGGGCTCAGTTAGAATACACCCCCCCACCCCAGGGGATCCAGGACGGATGACTCATATACACACTACCCCCGCCCCACCACCACCACCTTCCATCCTGTACTGCTGCAC
>VXCM01001469.1:211378-286378 GCA_014773175.1 Lucifuga dentata | reverse complement strand
AAAGACGGCCTGGACGGCCTCGAAAACAACCTCTAGAAGACTTAGAGCCCACCAATATTAGGGAGGAAGGCAGGGCAGATGGACGGGGTTTGGACATGTCAGCCAGCAGGAGAGGTGATGGGAGGACTCTGGGGATGCCCATTCTGGAGAGGTGTGATGACCTGCCAGGTAGACAGAGCCTCAGGCCAACCTTGATCCCTGAACCTCTTGAGTTCTCCAATCATGACTCCATCTCAGCAACAATAGAGACAGTGGTGCACCAAGCACGATCTGTGCCTCCTCTGGCCAAAGGGGGGAAACGGAGAGGAAGGGGCCACAGCAGGGATGAGCTATGGGCTCCATCTAGTCAGTAGAATTACAGCGGAGCAATTCTGAAGGAGTCAGTGGTGTTTGAAGCTTATCAGATGTGCAGTGCCCTTAATGCTGGGACTTCTCAATGCACTTTGACTTGTTTCTCCTCTCTGAGGACTATAGTGAGTCAGTGGAGGAGCAGGAAGAGGGAACAAATTCAGTGTTGTCCTTCTGTTTGCTAAACCCAACCAGACTTGAGCCTTTCAAGGATTCATTGGACCTTTATTTAATATGGCACTATATGGTACTATTTGATACTGAATCTGATGCTATAAAAGTGTGTGGTACTTATGATAGTGTAGGATACTATGTGATTCTTTATGTATCTGATACAGTTATGTGTATGGTACTTTATGATACTGTATCTGAATGTGGCTTTAGCCATATCTTTACCAGCAAGGGGAGGGGGAATGGTTAAAATACTGTGCAGCTCTGCTTATTTTTGCCTTTCTGAGGAAGCTTGTTAAAGACGTGGGGTATTACAGCAGTAATTCACCTTACCCTATTCCTTCTCCCCGTTTGTGTTCTCACCCCCATCAGTACCTCCCTTGTTTTCTTGCTCTCTCTGAGGAGTAACTGATCCTTCCTCATCGCTTAAAACCCCTGGTTGCTCCCACCCTGCTTGATACTCATCCCAGTTCTTCAGCTCTCTCTGGTGCCTCCTGCTTAACCTTATCATCTTCTGTCCTCGCACCTACTACCAGTCATATTTTACATTTCCCATTGCTTGTGCTCCCTCAACTTTCCCTTATCTCCTTCCCTGCTCAGGCCTGTCCTGTGCAGTTACATTAAGGCAATATGGTGGATGAGACTGTCCCAGACTGTACATAGAAACAATGTCCACTGATACCTGCCTTGAACATTGGGAAAGCAGCTCATAAACATGTACTGGCATATATCAATAGAATTGTTGTACCATAGACAATGAAAGTTGTGTATTGTTTTATAACCAAAAACAGACATGGGTGCGACTCAAGACAAGTTTGTTTTCAGACAGAAAGAACCACATGTATTCATTAACTCATACACTCATTATCTCATTATTGGTTTTATATTGAGGGGGCATTGCATACAGGGGAAATATCAGGTGTGTTTTGGTAAACCTTAAAATTGGTTTAATGCACTATGAAAAACCATACACTTACATCAATCAAATGCAGCACTTACATGCTTGTTCCAGCCTTATGTTTTGGCCTTCTGTGGTGTGGATATCCATTCCAGAGAGCATGCATTCTTTTAATCAATTTGTATATGCAGGCTGCGCAGCCAAAAGCGTCAAACCTAAGCCCAAATCTGAATCAAGATTGGACAGTTCAGCTGGAGAGGGCTCACAGTCAGTGTTTTGAATACATAATCCAAATCTTTCTACTCAACATGCTGTTCAATTCATATCCCGGAATTATTTTTGGAAAGTAAATTACATATCCAACATTTAGATTTAGAAACCAAAGTCCCAGTGTTCATGATAAGGATTTATTATTTAAAAGAATCTAAAACAGAGTATGGTTAACTGTCTACCATGTTGGCACTAATATAAAGCATTCCTTTGTTCACTTTAGAATGGAGCCATCTTGGGGTTTTTTTGTGCCAACATGTTAAACTTTTGTTAAAATCTGTCTGCAGTATATGTGGCTTTGGTTAGTGGTTGGTATTTTCTCACATTTAAATATTTCCAAATATAAGCAATGGGTCAGTATTTCTTTGGGAACTTTGTGTAAACTTAGTTTCTGGAGATTGTATTTTTTGGTTGGGTGGGGTCGAGGTTTCTCAGTTGCAGCAGTTCAACTTGTGCCTTATGTTTCTTTCTCTCACCAATTACTGTATATTTCACCTAAGAATATCAAGTGACAAAGATCATGCAGAAATTGACCCGAAATGTTCATGATTGTGCATATGACACGTGTCTTAGTCATCAGAACCTTGACGCTGCCTGTTGTTCCTTCACAGGTTCCATAGTCAGCTTCCTCTGTCCCAGCTTCCTCCTGGCTTTATGACCCATATCATCATAACAGAGCTAGAAGGGTTGGACTGATGGAGATAATATGATATTACTGTCCTAAATACACATTGGCCTACATACTGTATTGTTAGGCTTTCAAGAAGTGCATGGCAGGGGAATGGAAAGGTCCACAATATCAGATGTGTTCCTGTCCAGAATTATTGTTTGTATGCAGACTTCTGTATAATTGAATATCCCTTTCTCTGCCCATTTTATAACCAGTTCTCTGTAACTGGTCATATACTGGAACAAGCAAGGAGGAACAGAGGATGTTGTTATGGAAACCACGCTGTCATACATTGTTGTTTGCTATGCATCAGGCCATGCCTGGCAATGACCTTAAAAGAAATTTCTGTTCTAGGTCCACCCTTCAACAAAGAGAAATAAGTGGTCTTATTTTCTGAATAAAATGAATTCATGTAACAAGAATTGTGAATAATACTAGTAATAATTTGTAATATGTTGTGCAGAAAGTGACTATCATTTCATGAAAACTATAGTTACTGCAGCCCTATGCAGTGCAGCCTTAACCAGATGTAAAACTACAGTATTGAAGTGTTTGTTGTAAATAGTGTTAGAATGTCCATCCTGCATGGATACCGGTTGGGCTCAGCTACGCTGAGAGTGTCTCCTAAAACCACAGTATCCCATCTCACTCTGTCAAGACTGATCTATCCCTGAGACGACCAGAACATACTGTAGAAAGGACCACAGCACCCAAACTATCTTTTCCATTTGACAAATTCTGTACATTGACAGTCATTATTACAGTCAGTTAAATTACACAGAATGCTAAAAGTGAAATGCTAAAATAATTTGCCTTCAAAAGGTGTTGGAGGATTAAAGCCCCATTGTAGTGTACTTGATCAAAAATAGGAATACCCCGCTGACTTGCAGCTATTTTCCCTCCAGCTATAACATAAAGAGTAACCAAGAGCATTGTGTGTGGGGAGGATGTTCTCAGAGGAATTAGCCAAAAATACACTTGACCGAACATTATCGTACTTAACCTTGCCTTGCTAGATAATTTTCCATGGGTCTGCAGTTTGTTGTGGTGTAGGTGAGGCCTAGATGTGTGGTCTGTGAGGTGTAGAGACTACAGCTTGGCAGCTTACTCCTCCATATTGTGGTCGGTCAGTGGTCTCTGATGGTAGAGTTAAAGACCCCAGGTGTTGTCTGTCCTGTCTGTCTCTCCTACCAGCCAATGCTCCGGTGCCTTCTAACACTGACTAGTATTGTCCTAATCCAGTGCTTTCACTCTACACAGAGACTGCAGATTGGATGTGGCTGTGAAAAGGTTCATGTTCATGGTTGTTGTAATGTATCTGACATCCAACCAGGACCAGTGGCTACAACGCTGATAAGCACTGATGTAAGGATCTTTCACCTTGTCTCTGGTCCTAATATCAAGAAGCAACATCGCAGTATTTGACTTTGGGTCAGTGGTTATGGGTGTATTTGTTTACTGTAGTCTACTCTCACCAGTTCAGTACAGTGACTAAGATGGGAATACAATGACCTGGATTTCAGTCAACCCCCATTCCATATGTAGTGATCTGTGGAGTGTCCTACACATGGAATGAGAGGTCATATGAGACAGAGACTCATAACTGTACATGTAGTCATCCTCACAGCAGACGTTAACATTTATAAGCTATAATGTTGTTCAAAACTGAAACTGCAGATGAAGCATTGAGAAAACCAATAAATGTACTTTGTTAGAGCACAAAGTGAGCTCTTCTAACAGTGTGGGCATATTTTAGTTTGTATACATAGTGTATTTGAACCTTTTTCTAAAGTGGGTTTTCTTTTATTTGCATGCTCAACTTGATTGTATGCATAAATATTTTAGACAAGCCGAAAGTTGAATTTCAATTGAATTTGGAGCAAGACTTGTACATTGTTTGATATGTTTCTTTTTTTAATGAATTTTTAATTCATGAAGCATTTTTGTACATTGTATGAATATTAAAAACTGCAGATATTTGGCATATAGAGTAAATACTAGATGCGCATGCATATGCATATATTCTCCACAGTATGTATGTGTGACTGTACACATATATTTTGTATTTGCGTTTGCTAGCGTACAGATATATGTCTTTAGCACATATATACATGCAATATATATGTATATCCATGTGCTGGCATGCTTTTGGTCATGTTTATCTTTCATGATCTTGTAGGTTTGTTTTTGTTTTGTTTTTTATTTCTGTTTCCTCAGAAAGAAAAGCTCATTCTTTTGCTACCCTTCTGTTGGCTGGCAACATTGAGCACTTATTAAGAAGAACTACAGTTGAAGTTGTTCATGTTATCCATTGTGTGAAATAATAAATGACTTTATTGAAAGCTGATGTTGGATTGTATTTTCTTCTTGCTGGTATAATATTGCATTTAATGCTCAGATCTCCCACAAACTGCTTCATCAAATGTCAGTCAGAAATACAGATCATAAGGTAGATTGTGAAAGAGTTTGTTGCGTGTGTGTGTGTGTGTGTAGTTAACATGTGAGGGAGTGAGATGACAGGAGGGTTTGCTGCATGGATCTATGATGAATGTCAGATGGTGAATAAGCATTGCCCTACAATGTGCTTGCCTGTAGTGGTTAAAAGAGGGAATCCTCTCAGGAGATTATGCCACAGCCTTCCCTTCTTTCACTCCTCTACACACACACACACACACACACACACACACGCACGCACACAAATACCCACACACAGGCACTTGTTCATTAACTAAGCCTATATCTTTTAATCTCTTTCCACTACCCCATCAGTATCAGTTCTAGGTGGGCTGGGCTGCAGGCTGCTCTGTTATTGGACAAAGCTGAGTGGGAAGTGCCCCACTATTGGCTGCTGCCAACTAGTAAAATTCTTCTGTTACCATGGTTGCAGGGTGAGCTGCCCAAATGTGTTTCAGTGTCTAGTGGTGCTGATGGAACTGTTGGCACCAGCAGTGTGCAGAAAAAAAAATCCCTCCTCTGATGGAAGTCAGAGCTGCAGTGGGGCTGCACCCAAATCATTCTCTACTCATGCCTGTAAATGAGCACACATGCCCCCACTCCACCTCCTGCACAAGAAAGATGATGAGATAGATCACCAGGACTGTGATCACGATGAAACAGCACATCCTGGATGAAGAATGTACTGCTGAGCCATGGCAGCACTTAAAGGCAGCAGTATAGCACATCAAACTGATGAGCAACGCATGGATTATCTCACCAGGTTCAAAACATATTTACTGTGCAGGGTTGCCTGCTGTACAAGCCCAAGGTATGAAATGCATTGAAATTATGCACATGGCGTTCAATAATCAGTTTAACAGTGGTGATAATTCTAGAGGTCCATAGCAGGAATGAGCCCATAATTATTCCAGTTAGTATTTAATTAAAAAAAGGGGTCTGGATCAATTTCCTTTTAGGGGACATTAGGTATACCTTTGAACATACAACTAGTGAAAAGTGTGTGCTGAAACATAGACAGCTTATACTTATCTACACATGTTCACATCTACGATGAAAGTAAGAAAATAAAAGTATAATTCACCTGGTCAGCAGGTGAAGGCATTACACTGGACAAAGCAAAAAAAAAAAAGTATTATACTTTATTTTGTATTTTACTGCAAAATATGTCCACATCACTTTGTTCTTTATAAACTGGTACTATCATACTATTTTATAGCAAAAGAAAAACATATTTTGAACAACTGGATGTAATATGTATATTAAGGAATGTAGTGATAGTGACTGCAATGGAAATGTATTGATGGAGATCTGAACTCAGAAAGGGGAGGAGGACAGGGCTAAATAATGATGCTGTTCAGCCAGGGAGTGTAGCATTACTGTTCCCAAGCTTTTTCAGAAAAATGTTCCAAAATTTGGGAGGATGATGCCGATCCTCTGTGGACCAGCTGCTTCTGGAATTTAGAATGTAGACTTGAGGTAAAATGGATGCGTGTGTGTGTGTGTTTGCATTTTTCTCCCTTTTCTCCCACTTGGGTGACCATTTCTCCTTACCCCTGCCACCCATACACAGCCTATGTGCTCCCTCTGATACACACAAACTGTTTCTTTCATTTCATCGAGGAGCTGCAGGAAGGTGTAATGTGCACAAAGATTCATTATATCCCTTACAAATTCTATGCTCCTCAGCATAGCCCCTCAAAGAGCCACTGCAAGAAGTAGCTAAAAGTCTTCAGAACTGATTCCACGTTTCTATTGGACAAGTAAATCTGTGAAAACCTTCAAAGTAATGTGTTCATTTTTAATATACAACTTTGATTTTTAATCAACATGTCTATCCACCTGTGTTAGCTGCTTTAGTTTATGCATTTTTGACTTGAGTTGGACATGGTGTTGTTTGAAGGCAATGATGCATGTCTCTTCTTGATAAATATGCTATGCACAACTTCTGGATGAGATTATATTGTCAACGTTTTGAGTGTCTCAAGGGTTTAAAAGTGGCCTTGACTAATATTCCAAATGCTAAATTGATTTTTTATAAATAAATATATATATATAAATTCTATTATAACTAAGAGTTACTGGGTGACAAAATTATTTATTGTCAACTTTAACATCCAAGCTCACCATCCATTGTGCATATTTCGCAAGTTTCATTTAGACAATTTCTAAATTTAATTAAATAAACAGTGGAAATTCTGCAATGATCCAATTTTTAAGCTGTCATTCAAATAAGGTTTCACAAATAGTAAACCTTTGTCTCACTCTGCCGCACCTTTGCAGGTCCTGTAGCCAACCTGCTCTGTCATGTTGTCATGTTCACATGCCATAGAAAATGAATGAAATATGTAGTTCCATTTGGATTTCTGTGGCATCGCTCAGCTGCTGAATATGAGTTTCAGATTTCAGATTCAGATTCAGATTTAGATTTATTTGTCATATGTATGTTAACACAGGGTCAACAGTACAATGAAATGTGTTTCACGAGAGAAACGGGTCAGCTCAGCAGTAAAAAGGAACAAAATAATAAGAGCACTTCTACAAAAAAAAAAAAAAAAGGTTGAGAATAAGAAAACCGATAATAGAAAAATGATAATACCAGATAAGTATTAAAACAAAATATAACACTGTACTGTGCAAATGGCAAAAAGAAAAATACACGAAGAAAAATATATAATACTATATACATTTGTAAAGGGATGTTATGTAGGGATAAAGTGACAAGTGGTATATTGTTATTGCACAGATGTGATGGAATCAGGAGGATGAAAAAAAAAGTATATGAAAGAAATATAACACTCTTATATACATACAGGGAAATATGGTCAATGAGGTAAGTAGCAGCAGTCATGACAATAGTGCAAATTTTATGTAAACAGCAAACAGTAATAGTGCAAACAGTGGGTAATGACAGGTATGTGTAGTATGCGTGTTATGTATGTGTAGTGTGTGTGTTATGAGTGTTATGAGTTGAGGAGCCTGATGGCCTGGTGGTAAAAACTGTTGTTGAGTCTGGTGGTGCGTGCAGCCATGCTCCTGTATCGTCTGCCAGACGGTAGCAAGGAGAACAGTCTGTGTGCTGGGTGGCTGTGGTCCTTTAAGATGCTGCGTACCTTCATTTTAGGAAAGGAGCTTTGAAGGTGGACATTTTGTTCAATTTTTGTCAATTTCTTGCTTTTTTGTTTTTTTTAAATGCCCAAATTCTTCCCACTTCCCAAAACTTGAGTAAAGCAGAAGTAATGGAAGCACATTTTGACAAATGTTTGTGGAAAAAATTTAATACTGTCACTGCCTGCAGTATCAGCAATGTGCAAATTTTTTTTGCTGACAAAAGTATCTTCTTCTAAATAACTGTTAGTATAAACCATCACAACTGTGTTGAGTTACAACTAAATATCTCTATTTGCTTTTCCAATCCGTTACATTTCTTTACATCTTCATGCTAACAAGATCAATCATGAATCATTAGGATGTGGTAAGGTCATCTGTATTTTTGTAATGTCTGGTGCAAGATCTCAACTTTATATCTGGATTCCTTAGGATATGGTTACCTCTTTAGTGTAAACTCCAGTGGTGGAGTGTGAATACACAAACAAGTCAGCAGAAAGCAAAATACTCAGTTGTGTTTCTATTTTTGGTTGGTTTGTCTTCTTTTAATTATACACTGCTTTTAGGACTGAAGCCAGGAGCTCGATTTGATATTCACTGAATGTCCTGCAGATGTCAGTTTTTGTTTAAAATATTGCATTTGTTTTTCCTACCTGCAGCAGTCACGTTTCGGTGCATACATGCAGAGTATAACATTCCTTTTGGTAACACTAGACATCCTGAATGAGACATCATAGCTGAATTTAGAAATCTAGCATTTGACTTCACCTGTTCTAAAAGGTGCTAGAACAGTTAAGATTAATGATTAAATGTGTCATATCTGTACTTTTTGATGTATGCCTAATGCACGAGAGACAACAATAAACAACACCATAAATTTTGCATTTCAAACCAATTAATCAGAGAGCCTGGTGTTTTCAGCTGCCCCCCCACCACAGGAGAAGAAAAAAGGTATTTATCTCTGCTGGTGTTTGTGGAGGATGGCAATGGCTGATGTTTATGAAGATGGATACAGCAGGCAACATTTAAACACCCCCCTCCCCTTTCCCCCCTCCCTCCCTCTACTGCACAGTGATGGGAATGATGGGAGACACCATCTGGTGGTGAAATGTATGAGTGCGGCTCCAGAAATCTCAGGCTACATGACACATCCACAGGACAGAGAACGTCATATGCCTCATTGGTCAACACTGCAAATATGGTGAGATGTGGTACATTACCCACACAAATGCAGCTTTTCAGTATAAAGAAAGACGGAAGATTAAAGTGCATACACAGGTTTAAAGGTTTACAAAATGTAAACCATGACTTGGCATTTAAATCTGCACACTCCAGGGCTTTCATCAGCCACTAGAGAGATCATTGCAGGAATTACTGGGACTGAAAGTTGCTTATCTGTGAGTAACGTAATGAAAAAGGCCAGAGATGCAATAGAATCTGCATAGAGCCACTGTTGCCACGGTGACAGTGTGACTCATGGCCGTTTGATTTCGATTTAAAGTGGTGCCCTCTTTTTGCGTGCCAGTGTATTTTGTGTGTGCGTGTACATAAAGCATGTACATGTGTTCCAGCATATGTAAATGCTTGTGTCCACAGGCTTATATTTGTGCGCTGATGGGACAAAAAAAAAAAGAGAGAATTTCCTGTGCGCAGTGGAGAATAATTGTGCACCGTTCTCATGTCTCCTCTGTCACAGTTAGAGCCTTTGTTAGCAGATTGGCTCTGCCTGAGTCTTATTAATGATGCCAACACTTAGGTAATGTGCCTTTTTGATGAGAGTAGGCCACTTAATCTCTCTATTCAGGCTCCATCTTGCACACACACACACACACACACACACACACACACACATACACACTCTCTCTCTCTTTCACACACACCACCCCCTCAGTTCTCCTAATAAGCTGTCTTTCTGTCTCCTGTAATTTGGCAGATGAGTCTATTATATGATACAGTCATATTTTATTAATGGACCCCCACAGCGAACACACACACCCCTTAGTGGATGAGATAATGTGACGCACAGGGAGTGTGTCTCCGTGTTAAAAATGACTTCAACTCCCCGTTTAGTTTTCATCAGCGTCGTTGTCCTCTGTGTTGTTGGTGTTGGACTGGAAGGCAGAACCACAGGCATTTCTGCTGAAGTTGGCGCTGCTCCTCTACACTTCATTACACTTCCATCAGCCCAGCGATAGAATGGAACATTGCAGCTTCAAAAGACTGAAAAACAATAGACAATGTTCAATTTCTGAGTTTAGAAATTTAGAGGAAATATTCTTGTCTCTCTCTCTCTCTCTCTCTCTCTCTCTCTCTCTCTCCCTCCGTCTCTCCCTCAGTGCAGATAATTCATCCCATATGTCTCAGCAGTGCCAGGCATTTTCAAGCTCTGTGGTGAAGTATACTGCTCCAAAACTAATTTGCTCATATACTCTACTGCTCCAGTGAAAGATTACCCATCAAATTCAGAGTTGATTAATGCATTGTAGCTGTTGTCATGTCGTTATTTAACCTGTAGATTATTTGCATCTCATTGAGTTAAGTAGTAAAAAAAAAAAAAAGTAATAAGACATTAGAAGAAACTGAAAGGTTTTTCTCCTTCTAAGTTGCTGTATGTTTTATGTTGTAGTGTGGAATAGTCTTTAAATACACCTCATTACGCCAACTGATATATTATTTTATCACTCATTTTAGCTGGACAATGACAATAATGTAAAGTGAATTTTGCTTTAATAGCACTCTTCATTTTGGCATTAAAAAAAAAAAAATTAAACTCCTAACCCACCCTCCTGTAAATTACCCTAGGTCCTTTTGATTCTTGCATAGTGAGCAAAAGAAGAAATGCTGTTGAACTAATTTAAGGAGTTGATTAACTTTTCTTTTTTTTTTTTGGTGGAAATCTGCATTAAATGAGTTATTGAATGCGTTTAAAATGGTTAAAATGGATCTGAAGGGAATTATCACGTTACCCTTCATGACAACATGCATCTCCATCAACCCACATAAAACATGCACATACTGTACTTATATATGTTGTAATTCCAACCATCTCCCTGCACAACAGGCCACTTCTGCTTTTCTCTAGTCTTACTGGAACAGATGAATGGATTAATTACTTTATTCAACTGTTTTCCTCGTCTTGCCATTTTTTCTTTTCTTTTCTTTTCTTTGTCTTTCCTTGCCTGCAGTGGCATGTCTTCGCCGGGCTCACAGCAAGAAAATACCACCCAGTCATCATTGCTCCAGGAAACAGTTACAACAAAGAATATTTACTGAAACATGTATGTTTGTGCACGTATGTTGCCTCTACAAGCACATCTTAATGCGTTTCTGAGCGTATGTGCTTACAGCTATGTGTTTGCATTTGGCACGTGTGTGTCAACATAATGAAGAGTAGTGAAGCAGCGAGCTGGCAGGTACATCTGAGAGTTTGACGCTGTATGACAATCACGAGTAACATGCTGAGACCAGTTTGATTAAACACAGCAGAGTGGAACTGAGTGGCTGCTCATTAGAAGCACATGATGCTGTTTGGTGTGGACCGACATATAGCAACGCTTTCAGGTAGACAGTAGATTAAAACAATACCTGTGCAGACACTATCAAGTGAGTGTGTCAATAAAATTGTAAAAAAAAAAGAATAATAATAAAATAATAAAAATAAATGGCGTATGACTTATGCCGTAAGTCATATTTATTTACAAAACAATGTTTAAGTTGCATTATATTTACTGACATATTTATACTGGGAACTGTGCAAACATCATTACGTGCAGTTATTAATAACCAGGTGCAATTTTTCATGTTGTGCAATCCATGATGTATATAGTATATATATGTGTGGTTTTTTTTCAATTTCACTTATGTATATAGCATATTTAAGTTTGGTGTTTCATTAATGTATATAGTGTTTTTATACTTTTTTTTTAATATTTCACTGATGCACACAGTGTGTTTATATTTTTTTGTATGACCATGTTCATTTTATCTTATCTTATCTTAAAAGTGTGTGTGTGTATGTGTGTGTGTGTGTGTGTGTGTGTGTGTGTGTGTGTGTGTGTGTGTGNAGAGAGAGAGTTTCATGCCGGGATAGTTCACCCCCCACCCCTCCTTCTCCAGAGGGCCTTGAGAGAATTTTGAAATAAGATAAGAAAAATATTTGCACCATATAAATTTGTAATAATGTTTTTAATCTTTGCGATAAATGCCTAATGTTTATTTACAGCCTGTATGCCTGGATTGATAATTAACCAAGCGAAATGTTCTGAAAAAGGAAGAAACATTATAGTTCCTCACGTGTGTCACCTAAAGTCATCCTCATGGGGTCCAAATATTGGACCGCAGTTGGAGAACTGGTTGAGAACCACAGCAGTGGGTACAGGCTGACCTCTGCTACACCTCTGTGTTGTTTTTTTTTCCCTTCCCGTCTGTTTCATTCCAGCCCTCCAAGGTGCATTACATAACCACACTATTATTTTTCCATCCTCTGCCTTTCTCTCTGACTGACATAGCAGGGAAACACAGATCCAAACAAGGCAATGATAATGCCTCGCTCGTCTCTTTTGATCAGTGTTTTTGTCTTCATTCGTGAATTTTCTCCTATTTCTGCCTCTCTCTCTCTCTGCCTGCCTGTCTCTCTGTCTTTTTGCCCGACCAAAACTTAGTTCATCTCTACTCTCATTGTGGTAAGCTGGCTTTCCATTAGTTCATTTCTCCCACTTTCAGAACGTGCTCGCATGCTGTGTGTGTGTGTACAGTGTATGTCTACGTGTGCACGCCTGTGTCACTGCGTGCAAGTGTGCATGCATGTGCACATGTGCATGTGTCTCCTGAGTCTCAGAACAGTATTACTGTAAACATATCATTTGATGGGGAGAGTGGTTCAGGTTGTTGGCCGTCTGCCCTGCTTTCATTTGGAACAGAGCTGCCAACATCTGGACTGTGTCAACACTCACTGACGGTGTTTGTGTGTATATGTGTGTGTAAGCATGTGTGTGCGTGCATGCGTGTGTGTGTGTGTATATGTTGGGGTCCCTACCTCAGCCCCAGAGCTGTCAGCCATTGGATGGGGAACAGATTTGCTCAGATTAATCAAAGGTGCAGCATTATTAATAGGAGCCCAGTTCCTCTATGCCTCCAGACGGCCATTTTAAGAGAGCCAGGGAGAACTGCTTTGCATCCTCCAGAATGCACTGCAGTCACCCACAGGCCACGCGCAGGCACCCAGATACATGCACACAGGCTGGAAAAAGTCACCATCTAACAAAAAATGACCTTTCACTTGTCTAAGGTTTATTTGTTGATCCACACACAGAGAGGATGCAGGATTTGACGCTCTGTGTGGGAGAAACCTGGAGCGGAATCTGCGGCCACCCTGGATGAAAAACTAACAAACCCAACAGGGACACATAAAATACGTGTTATCACAAGGATAAGAAATGAGTACAGTCTCATTCTTTAATTTACATAAACCTAAATCATAATGTGTAGCCACCATAGTTGCGGGACGGGACAAACCCTTTAGAGACACATAATGTATTTCAGGGCTGATGTTCCTCATAAGGGAAGAAGAGAGCAGAAATTACCTCATTAATTTATGTAAAACTGAGAGCAGATGCATTGTTGTACACACATACCATGATGTGAAGTAATCAAATGCACCCCTGTGGGTATGAGAGAGTGGAAAAGACAGAAAGAGAAGGAAAGAGAAGAAATTCTACCATATTATTAAAGCACAAGCCAGTTATGTTAACTTTTACTCCATGATGCCTCTTACAGTATTTTCAACTGTTATTTGTGCAAAGCCTAGGCTAGTTTCCTTCCCTTTGTGGTGGACTAACTATAGCTTAAAACACACATGCACACACACATACACACACACACACACACACACACACACACACACACACACACACACACACACAGTTTATAATCTTGCGGTCTGTCAAACCATGAAACAAATGCTTTGCTCTCTGCAAAACATTTCGATTCCCTTGTCTCTCTTCTCACTGACATCAGTTTTTGTGTTTATGTCTAAGCTTTTTGTATGTATGCATCTGTGTGTGCTTATGTGAGCATGTGTGTATGAATACAGACGCTGTCAGTTCTCCTGCGACTGCTGTGAGAATGCCTTATATCTGCCTTTCAGTTGACACTAACATCCCTGTCCAGCCTTCTCTGAGTCACCCCGCAGTCTGAGCTGTTGGCTCTGGCAGGCCATTTGATCCAGCCTCGCCGGGCTAAAGATATTTGGGTGTAGTGAAAGCTGATGTTATTGCTGAGCCCCTGGCTAGCATGGGATGAGAAGTATTTGGGTTGGCTGGCTGAGGGATGAAGCCTGTTTGCCTACCGGGGCTGAAGACTCTGCAGGGGGCCTCGCTAATCTGCTGCACCATCCGACAGCTTAATTAGTGTTTCAGTGGTACACTCACATACAGCCTGCACACACATACATGCATGCACGCACACATTTTCTCTCTTCCTTACACACTGGGGCATAGCTCGTTAGTCTAATAAAAAGCCATTAGAAGGTTAAATGTGGGTCTCATTAAAGATTAGTCATTTACTACCATACGTAATAAGCCTCTCGTGTGATTCTGATAAGTGCTCATATTGCTGTTAAGTGAGGACCACAGTCAATGTTAATTCAGCAGGCCTTAGCCTGGGATTTGGCCCGTCTCCTGCTGAGAGCATAAACATTATGAGAAATGGATACAGTCACTTCGAGTCAGTGTCGAAGGGCTTAAATGTCATTACATGATGGTGTCTTTATGTTGTGGGTACCATCTATACACTGTAAATTGTTTGAGATGATTTTGAGGAGCGGTGATCCAAGAGGCTTAAAGAGAAAGAGCCTTGAGAAGAATAAACTGTGTGAAGAGGGTCTAGATTAGCGTGAATGGATTTGGAAGCCCTCTTGGAGGCTTGGACTAAGACTGTATTGAAATGTCAAAGATAATAATTTTGCTTCTCTCTCTCTCTCTCTCTCTCTCTCTCTCTCTCTCTCTCTCTCTCCTAATGCCTCTACCATCTGTTTAAAAGCAGAGCAGTAGACTTCCATCAATGAGAGAGAGACAGAGAGGCAGAAAGAGAGAGAGACGGATTTTTGGCCCGATACAAAGATACGTATTCTCGCTCTTTCCAGCCCTCATCAAGCTCTATCTGATCCAAACACTGCTCTCATCTTTACTTGGACTTTAATAACATTATTCTCCTGGTCACGGTCACATAAAAAACAGATGAGCATGAGCCATAAAGGGGAAAATCAGTTTTCAAAAAAAGGAATTAAAATATCGGGGCTGCCAATGTTTTGACTTAGTGGCTAAAGCCTCCAGGCAACTGAGTCTGGAGAAGGAGAGGGAGAGCAAAGAAGCTGTGAGAATGTCAAACAACAGAAGGATTTACTGAGCTTTGAGTCAAGACATGGATTAGCCATCTCAAACCTTGTTTTAAGAGTTACAGTATTAGGGAAAAGCCCGAGTCCAGCCTACAGTGTTCGTTTTCAAACAGTTTGAGAGATTCTCTTTCGACACTCGTTGAATTAGCTTCAGTTTCACAGGTGCAAGAAAGACATTTCACGACTTTTTTTTTTTGTTCTTGTATGTGGAATTTGTCGAGTTTTAGAAAAGTTATTTGCCAAACATTGTTGTGCTTTAGAATAACATATAGATAGGCTTATTCTCTGCCACCAACATACTGTACCTTATGTAATTCTTTTTGGTGCATTTACTGATGGAGTGTTTGGAAGTTGCAAAATTACTTACATACAGCGTTCATCTCGTGACTGCCATTGCATGAAAACATGGAAACATCCACATTCATGCCATAGCTATTTATCATGTTTCCAATGATTAATTCTTACTATAGTTTGTGTGAGGACTTTATGGTTTGGTGTGCACCGTGTATGAGTGTGTTTGTGTGTTTGTACTAGCATGTGAGCAATTTGTTTTGAGTGACACTCTGTCACTTCACACGCAGGAAAACTTACTAATTTACTATCTCTCAAACAGATGTCACATCATGGCTCTTATATGCGTGCACGTAAAGATACATTGCCGTGAACGCCTTTCACATCTGCCCACGTGCTTAAATCAGGCATAAAATTGTCAGTGGGTCTTCATCAACAACAGATGATTTTCACAGGAGAATTTAGATCAAATCACTTAACAGGCAGGTGGTTGTTGCTCAGTGTGAACAGGCTGCTGTTGGTATTTCTATTAACGAGAGCCTGAAACAGCGGGGACTTAAAATATATCATGTGCATCATATAATGGAGTACGTAAAGTCCTCAGTAGGCTTCAAAGGAAATGGCTGTCGGATCATCTTATAGTGTCTAAAATATCCTTTCCAGCTGTGGAATTGGAGGGGCTGATTCCGATAATATTTGTAACCTCCCCAAACGGACGATGATTGGCCAAGTGAAGTTTGAAAGTAGGTAGGGTTTTCATTTTCTGTCTCGAGCTCTTTTTCTTGTTTCCTCCTGTCCAATGCTTATAACCTTACAAATGTCTTCAGGGAGAGAACTCTGAAAGTGTGCACGCCTCCATTTATATGAACTTTGAGTGGGCATTCTGAGCGGGTACAAACATGGAAACACGGTTGCTTTACAACGTGGTCAGACACCACATCATATGACCTTTTTCTTTTGAATACCGAGGCCATGTTTGCGTTGTTTATCTGAGTTTTCTGCATCCTAGCTGCCATAACACCTCACAGTACTCTGCTTTAGACATAAAAAATCCTCGATTCCCAGAATCTTTGTCTTAGAATTTCGACTTTGAGATTTTTTTTTAACTTAAGGCAGGTTTCAGCAGGCCAAAATAAAAAAAAAAAAAAAANAAGAAAAAGAAAGAGCACAAGCCACTTTTAGGAGTAAAAGTCATTATTTAAATCACACAATAGATTTTTCACATCGGGCAACAGAGCTGTCACAGTTGTTAACATATATTGTCAGAAACTAAAGATTGCATGCTTTTATGGTGGATTCAAAGAGTACGTGTGTTTTGTGTGTCCGTGTGTGTGTCATGAAGAGTTGGTCTGGCTGAGTGCCATGCAGCTGGAAGCCATCATAGAACCAATTACTTTCTGTCTTTTGCTCTCCTCCATTCTCCCTTTTTTCTTTCTTTCTCTCTTGTTCTCTTTCGTCTCTCCCCTCTGCTCCAATTTTCTCTGTCTGTCTGATTTTAATTCCTTGTGCCTGTTTCTTTGGGAACCAATACTTGATTCATGGTTCACAGTCTCTACACCAACATGGGTCAAACATCGCAACCTCCACCTATCCTCATCTTTCAATACTCCTCTTTTCCTCCATCATCTCAAATCCCCTCTTTCATCTAAACTACTTCATGTCCTCATCACCCACTCAATTTCTCAACTTCTCTCAACTTGCGCAGCACCTTAGCATATTAATTCAGATGCTGGCGTGTTTGCACGGCCTGCAGGCATGCCATGCAGTTTACAGTTACATGTTTGAGCTGCAATTCAGGTCAGAAGTGAGGGGTGACAGGAGCATAAATAGTAATTACAGCTCGTTTACTGAATGAATGTGTCACCAGAGAGAGAGAGAGAGAGAGAGAGAGAGAGAGAGAAAGAGAGAGGAAAGAGAGAGTTAACAGTGTAAACAAATGAGGAGTGTAATGAGGATAAAGCACTGCTGTGAACAAGTGAGTCTTTGTCTTCACTCATACCTGCATACTCTCTCTCTCTCTCTCTCTCTCTCTCTCTCTCTCTCTCTCACGCACACACACACACACACACACACACGCACACAGTCGCACACACTGAGAGGCTGTATCGTGTTTGGGTTTCTGGGAAGTGCAGTTTATTGAAAGTTGTAGAGAGGAAACAGAATCCAGCACTTCATTCAGAGAGAAACTTAATGATGTTTTTCAGGTCGGAATGCCAAAAGGGAATTTTTCTCGTCATATTCCCAACCATCAAAGCAGTTTTGTAAACTGATGATGGCGAAAATAACGATGATGGCAAAAATAACTAAGAGAAGAAGAAATATACAAACTATACAGATTTGCTTAAAGGGGTTTGATTGTCCTGTGAATGACAGGTTTTAATTCAGGAAAAAAAAGGAAGGCAGGGTATCTTTTACATTTAATGATGCTAACATCTAAGCCATTAAATAAAAGTAAAACCTTCTAAATCTAATAACGAGCAGTTGCTGGAGAGAACTACAAACCAGTTTTGAGTTTAATTGATTCAGGGAGACCAGGATCAGTTCTAACAAGGGACGGCTGAAATACTTAAAACTCCCTCAATCAGAAAACAGTCTGGAGTTACAGCCTGTTTCTATGTCCTGTCCTGTTTATTCCTGCTTTCAACAAATTAGTCATATCTCAAACTCCCTGAAAGTAATTATAATGAAAAGTGTTTTGTTTTCCAGGCCAGATGTCAGACTTGGATGAGATCTGAGTTCTGATGTCTAAGAAACCAACCAAATATTGCAGGAGCCTCTTTTGAAAAGATGATAATAGACTTCAGACGTGTCACACTGGCAGAGTTTATTCATGGCGGTGAAAGCAAGGCTGCTAATAGATACAGATGTTCTGTGAAATCCATATTGTTCTTTAATTGCCAGAAATACCTGGAAGTTGTTAAATGTTCCCTTCACACTGTAAATGTAAAGAGACGTGAGATCTGGAGTTGCTGCACAAACAGAAAATGTGCACTAGAAGTCTTAAAAAATGATCCAAACTGTAGTAATACAAAGAATTCATTACAACAGAACTCACAAACATTTTATGGCTATTCACAATCAACCATTACTTCCTGTCTTCAGTGGTGGTTCTCAATCTGTGTTATGATTACCATCACCTGTGGTACCTGGAGCGCCCCCTGGTGGTGCACCAGATAACAGCAGAGAATCACATCAATAGAAATATATAGGAATTCTGTGTTTGTGGCAAATTTTCACTAAACTAATGGGTTTCATTTGTCGTGAACTAGCTTGAGGTTCAGACAAAGGAGGAAGTAAATGCAAGAAACATGCATGAGATTTGTCTGTAGTTTTTCTGGGAGTTGGTGGTTTGTTGGTGAGGTTGTTTTGTTTGCTCAGAGGCACTTAGCACAAAAAGTATGAGAAGAATTGGACTACAAGTAAGCCTCTGTTATTGCATCTCAGCAATGTCACCAGTTGCATTTGTTGCCTGTATTCATGTTAACGTGTTAATTGATGAGCTACGCTTCATCAGTAAATGGGGTCTTGCACTGCTGCCTTTATATATTTTATTAGTTTCTATTTTATGCTGTCAAAAACGTGCAGTTAGATAATTAGATAAAGTTGCATTTAGATAATCAATACTCTGACATGTGACTTCTGGCATGTGTGGAAAGATTGCATTTGCAACTCGTTCATTATTTAACAAGACACAAAAGTAAATACAATATTTAATTTATCAATACAAGTTTATTGTTGCATTTAAAAATGACATTCTATTTATATTGATTTTTGAATTGATCACAAAAGAAAGGAGCAAGAATAGCAATCTATAGCAAATAAAGTGTAGCAGACTATCTCCAGTGGATTTCAGTGTGTTTTCAGCAAAGCTTTAATTTTACTTCACTGCATTTAAAAATTAGCGAAGTGACACATTTGACAGTGAAGCTTCTGTGAACTCAAGCAATCATGAATTCTTGACCATTTTTGGCCATTTATGTCTACTTCACCATGTGCAAATATGAGGAGAATGCAGAAAAGTGCAGCGGAAAAGCTGTGGACATTCCATCCACTGAAAAACACCAACATGCAGGTGAGCACACATGCACGCACGCACGCATGCACGCACGCACACACACGCACGCACACACAGGTTTCCAGGTGCTTTTACTTGTTCTGAATACTTAAAAAGGTGTAAATCGACCTAAAAATGTGTGAAACAGCAACTTTGACAAAAATGCAGCAAGCTTGGAACTTTTCAGTCATTCACTTTGATAAATGAATTTAACTTTTATCTCCACTAATACTTGAACACCATGTAAATTAATCTCATGTCATTAATTAATTAAGCAAATTATAAACTGTTCCTCTTAATAGTTGTTTATTGATTTTACTTCATAATAGAATAAAATATATTATCAGCAGTTTTATTTAATATGTTGGAGTAAAAAATAAAAGATTGCCTTTTTTTAAAAAAAAAATTATAGAAACTGTGACTTCCTGTAGTCTTTTTGTTTATATTTTTAACATTTTAATCCTAAAGTCTAACCAGTATGTGAGTTCATCCCAGATGTGCAAAAAGGACCATACTGGTGATTTTGCACATTTGAGCACAATAAATATTACCGACATAGACGTTATGTTACTACCAGCCATTTTTCCAAAACATACAATCATATTTTAACTTTTGTCTTATTTTGCCAAATCCACTAATCTCTCAATATCAAATGTTCAGGTGATACACCCACTTTAAAATTCAATGTTATCCTGCTAACACTTCTACAATCGAGCATCCTCATGCTCGATTGTAGAAGGCACAGTTGTTTTAATTTCTGGGGAAAAGCATCTTCTCCTAGAACTATATTCCCTGGCAGAGACATAGTAGGTCATCTGCGTTGAATCCAACACTAAAATGGTGTTACTTTGACGAAAGAATTTAATAGACATTTTGTTCACTGTGATGGATTATCTGTCTCAAGCATGTTTCCACTTTCTAAAAGTTGATTTTAAACCAAAACTAATGGCAGTCTGAGAGGTAGGGGAAAAAATGTAAAATTTACTGCTCCTGTAGTATGTTTTGGAGGATGATTGAGAGTAATGTAACGTGTATGGGGGTTGTATTTACTGGACTCAAACATGCAAACTCACTGGTATGATCCTTTAAGGTGTTATCCCAAGACTGTGTGGTGTTTTCACAGACTTTTCCAGGACATTATGTCAATTGATTGAAGACCCATAAGTGTGTATGTGGTTATCTACCCATGTGTACAGTTTCCTGCAACAGTGGAAAGTATTATAAAGAAGATGGCTCTGGTCATGAAAATGCCTGGATGGGCTGGTCAGTGACAACACCTAATATTAGAGATGAGCATTTCAAAGGTGTTAATTTTCCAGATGTTGTGTGGCCTCAGACTAGACTAATTGACTCAGACCCTCAAACTTGTAATCTTGGAAATACCCCTTTTTAATGTAAAAAGTTTCAAATGAAAGTGACAATAAGTTTAGCAACAAATCGGATCACACAAAGTAAGTCTCATTGTGCTGAAAGAGGCCACTCATTCTGAAAGAGGGGCAAATAGTAACAAAACACACACACACACACACACACACACACACACACACGTACAGATGAAGATGTGGCTGGGCATTGGGCCAGATGCTCCAAGAGAAGGAAACTCACATTCTTGCGATGGGGAGTCATCAAGTATCAGGTTCCA
The DNA here is from genome assembly GCA_014773175.1 of Lucifuga dentata. NCBI lineage: Eukaryota > Metazoa > Chordata > Actinopteri > Ophidiiformes > Bythitidae > Lucifuga > Lucifuga dentata. The sequence continues at coordinate 265,079 of VXCM01001469.1, read as the reverse complement.
TAGACTCTGGCAGAAGTTGGAGCCCCCTCACCACCCACCAACCCCATCAAAACACACACACACACACACACACACACACACAAAAGAGAGAGAAACAAATGCATGCATAGGGGCATACTTTGCGGCCCCTTCCTTGCTTTGTGCATGAGGGTGGAATGCCTTTATGAAAGACAGTGAAAAGCTGCCTCCTTTTGCTAGATTTTTTTGGGGTCAGTTGGAGCAGAAATGTGTGTTTTTTATGCATTACCTGCCTCCAAACCTCTTCAATGTATACAGTCCTCAATGAGGAGCTTGATGGATCCAAAAGCATGATGAAATGCATGAGGAAAATGAGGATCTGTAATACCTCCAGCTTCCACTAGATGTCACCATCAACCTACTCTTATTTGCTACGCTGTTGGTATTTCAACGTCAACTATCATTCAGTTTTCATGCATTTTGCATCGACACAATGACTAAATAAATACTATCAAACCTGTCAGTCTCAACAGGAAGGAACATTCTGCTCTCCACCTTCCCTCTTTCAAGGGCTCAAGGCTTGATTATATTCTAGTAGTTCATCAGAGTCCCTGAAGAAAGGAAAGAACAGACAAGTGACAACCAAAAGTAAAAGGTCAAGGCAAAAACACAAAAGGGTGTGGATGTCAGTTCATACCTTAGTTGGCCTATGTGAAACTGCAGTATTTGATAACTGAGATTTGTCTATTTAAGTAAATTTTTTATTTATTTTTTCATTTTTAGCATTTCTGTTTAAAAGTCAGAGTAGAAGAGGTCAAACGTAAAACATAATTAACAAATTGGCAGTTTCTACCATTCCAGCTGGTGGGTTCATAGATATGATGCATACAGTCACATTATTGTTTTCACAAAACTCTCTATGTTGTTTTTACATAAAGAAGCACTTTCATCCAAAAGTGGAGATGTAACGTAGTATTTGTAAGCAGCCATTCAGATTTTTTTTTTTTATCAGAGCTTCATGTGCCTGCCAGCTTGGCATTTGGCAGACCAACGACAACTTTGCTTCCTTCTGCTTTCAAGGAAAGCTCACCAGCAAAATGATTCTTGGAAAATTATATGAAGATATGAATCTGTCTTTCTGCAAATAAATATTTTACCAGATCTATTCTTCTGTTTCTGTGCTTTTAATGGCAAATTGTTACGTATCTTTCTGGCACTCAGCCTCATTTGTGTCGTCTTCCTTCTTCAGTGATGACTAGATGTCTGCAGCAGCAGTCAATGCAGCTCATCAGCTCTATTATACAAATATGCTGTAATTGTGTTTAATGGCTAAATAAATGCTAAAGGAACAAACACACCCATCAAAGCTTGCATTATCATATCCATCTGTGCCCCTACGTTTCTGTGCATGTGCTGTTTAAGGTAACGTGACTTGGAAATCATTTTACTTGGAATGACAGTAATTTAGTGTGATAGTATGAATAACATTTGTAAATCCCATTGTTACAGAGAAAGACAGCAACATATTAAATATCAATCGCTGAATTCACTTGACGAATTACAGACATTTTTGTGAACAAAAGAATTTTTGCAAGCTGCATCTTTCAGTATGGAGATTTCACTTAATCTTTTATCCTTTGAATTTCTTGTATGTTGTTCTTACTGGCAGAGCAGAGGGGAAGCATTTCCAGCATGCAAATTGCATGCTGGACAAAACATTGTGCTCCTCTGACAATGTGATAATACACTTATGTCAGGGCAGCATTGTTATCTATGAGTTGAAAATTTCAGCTGTTTTGCACATCTGACCCACCCAACAGTGATGTAACATGTACTATAGCTTAAAATTGAGGATTGAGTACAATGAAAGGTCAATAATATTATAAAACAGATGGTATCAGGACTATTAGGTACACATTTACATTTATATTACATAAACATTACTATTATTTATTTGGCAAATGCTTTTATCCAAAAGGACATATAAGTGAGATATAGCAATGACACAAGCAATGACCCAAAGAGAAAATATTGAAAAAAAGTGCAACAGCAGAAAGTTGCAGTTCCACTACATATAAATGCTTCAGGACTATTGCAGTTGCATAAAGTCACAACCTTTTTGAAGGGCATTGGGTGCTCTTTATGGTTGGTTGAGACCAGGCACTTTATGTTCTGGATTGTTTGAAAAGCTTTCAGTTACTTGTCTAAAGGCCAATGTGAAAAGCATCCTCAAGCCAAATTTGTCTGAAGAAGGAGTTCTTTGTGGTAAAAGTAAGCATTTACCAAGCCCATCTGTATCATCAATTGCTGGCCTAACTTCTGAGCATCAAAAAGATCTACTGATGTTGAAGATGAGAAATTTAAACACCATGAAGAGTTTGAGATTAAGGTAATGAAACAAATCAAAAACCAAAAACAGAAACAGAATAAGCAAAACTCAAACACAACAACATAAATCAAATTTAATTAAAGAAGGCAAAATATTGGCAAATGACTTGATTGATAATGGTTCAGCTTGTTCATCTGTGTTTGATATTACTGTAACAAAAATCTGCAGTTGTTCAAACATCTAGACAACTCAAGAAACTGGCCTGAAAAGGAATGCATCTTGTAGCCGCAGTGCATTTTTTCCGATAAGGCCCAAGACGCAGCCGCAGATTTAACACCTGAAGAACGCAAAGACTATAAAACAGTCAAAACAGCAGTTCTAAATTCATATGAATTGTTTCCTGAGGCACATTATTGGCAGTGTTTCAGGAAATTGAAAAAAAAAAAATCTTAAAAACACGTGGAATTTCCAAGACATTTTGTCGCACATTTCAGTCACTGGTGTTGTGCACGTGTTAGTTCATTTAACGAAACAATTGTAATCAGCTCCTGTACTTGCTGCTCCTCAGTTAGGTGATCCCTTCCAGCTGCAGGTTGATGCTAGCGGTGTTGGTGCTGGTGCAGTTTTACTACAGGCAGATGGTAATGGTATTACAAGACTAGTACTTTTCCAGCCATCCATGTACAGCATATACAAATAATATTACTGATCTACATGCATTATATAATCATTGTTTTTCAATTTTGTTCAAGAAACATTTAGTTAAAAGTCATGCAGTCTCCTTGTCTTTATCCTTCATTTGAGCCAGACAATACTGAATTGGCAACACACTTTCTATAGGGTGAGTTGAAAGTTGTAGACTGATTAGTGTTCATAAGAGCTGCAGTTTGGGGAGCCTTGGGTTTGACATAAATGCTTCAGGCTATCCCTTATTTCACTTACACAATGGTCTAAAGCAGATTCCTGTACAGCAGCTTGCATGAACTGGGGAGAAAGGGCAAGAAATTGACTTGGGTGTGGGTAAGTGGTATTTAGATTATTGCTGCTGAATTCCTGATGAGCAGGGCAGAAGAGGAGGTGGATGAGAGGGAGAGGTGGAGAGGGCAGGAGAGGTGGAGTTTTTCCTCTGCTCTGTTGCTATAAAAGCCATCACCAGAGAGCTACTGAATACAGCATGAGAAAAGCTGGCAACCCTGAACCCAGCTGCTATCCTGGGACTTATGCCTGACTCACACTGCACAAAGGTAGGAACATTTGCAACTGCCACTTTCCATTTTCTTTTCAAAGGACATCTAAGGCATGATTCTGTGACAGTGCATCATTTTTCAACACTTCACTGAAATTTAGAGATAGTTTGATATAATTTAGCTGATTTAAAAATGTTATAAAAGTTGGTATAAAATCAACAACTGCATAACAAAAATTAGTGACAAAAAGTTAAAATTGAGCATAACTTATGAGGTGTGGTGGCTCAAAACAGTGACCAAATCAAAAATAATTTTATGCATAAATATTTTACAGTACATTTTACCGTATATATATATATTTTTTTTTTATCTTTCTTTGCAATGTAATACAGTTGATAGTCTTCATCATAAATGCTTTTTTTTCTGAAAAATTAGAACATATTTCACACTTGTTTAATAAAATAGAAAACAGAAATAAGAAAATGTCTCAATATACAGGACATATTTTTATTTATAATAAGTGATCAAGAGGAATTATTGTCCTGCTGAGTTACATATTATCTTGTCTGTCTTGTTTCTCTGTAGGATATTCAAAAGAATATCAGCTGTTCCACTTCTGCCCCACAGAGGTCTCCCACTGCTACCTTTACAGTAAGCCCCTCAAGTCCATGTGCACAATTCAGAGACGACATGTCAGAGTGTATGATAGATGCATAAACAAATTATCAAAAAAAAAAATTATATTACAGGGAAGCTTTGGGATTTAATGAAATTTAAACATTCATTACAACTTCAGCCAAACAAATCTGATGTAATTTTGATGATAATACACTGTAAGCATTTTACATCATTCAAACTGTCCTTGTCACTAAATTGTCTCCACAGGAACTGCAGCCCCTAATGGCAAATGCTGTGCTGCCTGAAACCTCTGAGGAGGACAAAGGAGCCAAGGATTCTGGGCAGACTGCAGGACCCACAATCCGGCAGAGGGCCAGAACCAAATTCCTCAAGGGAGTCTCCTACTTCGCTGGGGACATGAAACCATTCGGAAAATGGATGGAAAGTAAGATAACATTGTTTAAACAATCAAAGCATTAACCCAGGCTATAGAATTATCAAAAGAGTTAGTAAATGGGAATCTCCATCTTCAGCATTATGTTGATACACCAGAAGTAACCTGAATGTATGTAAAATCACAATATGATATACATAAAATGATAACATCTGAGCAATGTGCCTTTGGGTGCATGCAGTCTGTCACTTTGGAAAGTCACGTTACAGCTGGAGATGTACCTGCTGTTTTGCTGGTAGTTAATATATTCAGCTTTACTCGAAAACCAACGAGGATTTTTTTTTTTAAATGTATTATACCACAACTGTGAGACTACAAAACCTTTAGTGTTGGAAACTTATTAAACATCTATGGGAAAATGTTCCGTTTCCTTCATCCAGAACAGTTTATCCTGGTGCAGCTGCTGGACTGGGTTTTGCGTGGAGCTTCCCAGGTCATGTTTGTTAACAACCCCCTAAGTGGCCTTATTATATTTGGTGGCCTCATCTTGCAGAACTATTGGTGGGCCCTCAATGGCTTTATAGGCACACTGTTCGCCACCATTTCTGCCCTCATACTGCGACAAAACAGGTTTGACAACTCTGTGATTCTCTGCTTTAATTGCTGTAAAATATTCTGTAGACTGAAAATCAGAAGAGTCATTTACCTAATTCAGGGGTTCTCAATCCTGGTATTGGGAACCCTTAGCACTGCACTGCAACACTTTTCAATCTCTCCCTGCTCTACCCACATCTGATAGCTAACTCAGTTTTGGAATGATTAGCAAAGTCATATGTGCACTTGATCAAGAGTCAGTAGCTTCCAGCTCTTGATTGGTGTGAGTAGAGCAGGAAGAGAGAAACCTAACATAAAGGGATTATTTTAAAATATTCCTTTGGGGTCTTTATTTTGGCATTTCAAGAGCCTTCAGCAAAGATATTGTTTTTGATAAATTAAAATAACTGAGTGCTCATTTTAAATTTGGCAGTGGAAAGTGAATCATTCACATGTATTTCAAATTACAGGGGTGCGATAGCTGCAGGGCTGTATGGATACAATGGCATTCTGGTGGGCCTACTGATGGCTGTGTTCTCCAACGCAGGGAACTGGTACTGGTGGCTCCTTCTACCCAACATCTTCATGTCAATGATGTGGTGAGCAGCTTTTGCTTGTGACAGAGTGTAAAGGGATCATAGATATTTAAACAGACACAGATTTTCAGTTAGTAAAATGATACTCATATCACAAAATAATAATTAATTAGATGTCAGAAGCCAAAACACATGTTTGTCTAAAATATACACTTAGAAAGCAGATCCATGATCAGTATCAGATCATAGTATGATCGTTCAAACTTGATTTCAAGCCTAGCTGGTCTCAGATCTCAGTCTTTCATTCTATTCTATTCAGTCTTGAGTTGGAAGCAGATCAATTATTTTGGGTAAGCTGAGAGAGCAGGTTGACAACAAACTGCGAAAACATAATGTGAGTTTTAACATTGTTCTGTTGTCTCCTTGTGGTTCTTAGCCCAATAGTTTCCAGCGCCCTGGCATCTATAAACAGTCGCTGGGATCTGCCAGTGTTCACTTTGCCTTTCAACATCCTGGTGTGTCTCCACATGGTTGCCACTGGCCACTACAACCACCACTTCCCCCAAGTCCTCATTCAGCCTCGATCTGAGCTGCCTAACATCACCTGGGCTGACATTGATGTGGCAAAGGTCAGACAGTGCTTGTTGTTGTCGTGACACACTTCTGTTTTTGTGATCTGGAGTGCTCCACACGCAGAAAGTTCAAATACTTTATACCTTGACTTTTCAACAATATCAGACCTGACAGCTTCAAAATGAACCATCCCTACCACTGATCTTGTACTAGTATTACACTACTTACATATTATATATTTAACAGATTATATTATGTATATTTATATAGCTCTTTAACTTTTCCTGCATGGAACTAGAATACATTTCCTTATAAAAGCAATATATTATGTATCATAGTTGTGTATCTAAAATGATTCTGAAAGCCTTTCTGTTTGTATTTCTTCAGCTGTTCATGTCAGTGCCTGTGGGAATCGGCCAGGTTTATGGCTGTGATAACCCTTGGACAGGGGGAATGTTCATAATCTCACTCTTCATCTCCTCCCCGATCACCTGTGTCCATGCTGTCCTGGGATCTGCAGTGGGCATGGTCTCAGGTGAGATGCCAAAACTAGTATGGAGGGCATATACTGACAAATAGAATCCAGCACATTTTATATTTCAGCTTTTTTACAAGCTTACTGCTGATTCCAAGAAACAAATATGCATTAAAAATGCAAGATTGTTATTTATAATTAACATTTAGGCTTTTTAGAATACTTATTGTTTTACGTCTTAAACTGGCACTTCCTTGATGGATGATTAAAGATTTGTCTGTGTTTTTGAAGGTCTGGCACTGGCTGCTCCATTTGGAGACATTTACTTTGGCCTCTGGGGATACAACTGTGTTTTAGCCTGTATTGCCATTGGAGGGATGTTTTATGCTCTCACCTGGCAGGTGCATCTGCTTGCCATTACCTGTGGTGAGTAAATATAGAGAATAAATGATGATAATAAAACAGCTGTTTTCAGCCACATCTAATCCATGCAATATAATCATGTGATGTGTCATAAACTAGAAAATTGTAATGAATTTTGTAATGAATATTGCTTTCACTGTATCTCTCCTTTCTCTCCTCTCAGCTTTTTTCTGTGCATACCTCGGCTCAGCCATTGCCAACATCATGTCCACAGTAAGTTAAACACTTTCTCTCAGTCTCATTAAGGCATCAGCCAATTTCAGACACAAGTCAGTAACTGCAAGGCAATGTATTTCTTTTTCTTTTCATTTACAGTTTGGTCTGCCAGCCTGCACATGGCCTTTCTGCCTCTCTGCCCTCACTTTTCTCCTCATCACCACGGAAGCCAAAAAGATCTTCAAGCTGCCACTGGCCAAGGTCAACTACCCTGAGAAAAACCTGGGCTTCTACTGGAAACTTAAGAAGCAGGAGAAGATAGAAAAAGCTGAGAAAGAGAGGAATGAGAGAGAAGAGCAGCAAAAAGCCTTGGAGGAGGAGGTGACACTTAATGAGAAAGAACAATTGAGGCTTGAGCTTGAACGGATGGAAGAAGGGAGCATAGAGAAAGTTGCAGTAGAAGTTCAAACTGAGGACACAGACTGAAGACAGTACATCAGACGGAGGACAAGTGTCTGAAGAAGAAGCAACTAGACAACATAACAACAACAATCTGACCAGAGTCACAATTGCTGATTATGTTTAATATGAATACCATATTCCTGCTCTTATGTACAGTATATGCATGTACAAACACACTCAGAGAAAGAGATTAAGAGATAACCCCAGTGACCCCAGTGGTTCTTAATTATGTAAACTGCTTAGTATATGCAAACTTAAAATATTTATATGTTTCACCATAAATTAAAAACTTATACAGTTTTATGATGTAAATGTACATCCTATATATTTTGTACCATTAGTTTGTTTTGTAAAACATGTACATATACTTTTTAATAAAGTACTTTTTTTAAGTTCAGTCTAGTCCATGATGATTTATTTAAGGTTGTCTGAAGGTATTTAATTAAAGTTTAATTTGAAGAACTAAAGAAAAAACAGTTCCTAAATGTATTTTATCTATCAGATAACCCACATGTAATGGAGCTCTTCCTGCCACCTTCTGTCTTGGTCACGTTGAATGTGGGGTGGAAGTGATCACTTCTCTTAACTCTACTAACAGTTTGGCTTCTGCTCAAACAAATGTATACACATTTAAGAATAAAATTACACTTTACCAGAACTGAAAATAGATTTATGAGATGCTAATTATGTGTTTGAGCTGGCACAAATATTTAGATCGTTGAGCCATGGTACATCCTCAGCCAACTGCAGGGTAGTACAGTGGAAGGTGGTCCACAGATCACCTTCCACAGCCTACATGGAGCAGTTAACCTGTGTGTGCTTAATATGTGGTGCATAAATAACCTGACCTTTATCAGGATTCCTAGCAATCCTTCATGACAGGGATCAGGAAACCAGTGAAAAATCATTATTTTTATGGCTTGCAAAGCTCCTGTTAACCCTCATCTGATTTCATGTTTCAGAGGGGAAAGAAAATTCTACATGGAAACTCTTTCAAAACATAATAAAATCAAATTCAAATACATAAGCAGTACATAGGCAGTTTTTTTCTTGTGTCATGAAGGGTTGACAGTATAAAAATAAAAGCTTTTAACCAACAGTGAAAATATGCTCTAACCTTCCCTAGAAGCTTCAGTTGCTTCCTTTCTCAATGCAAGAAAGAGAAAGAGAAAGAGAAGCAGAATGAGACACAGAAATAAGTTCCAGAGCAGATCAGATGAGATAAACAAGCACAGTATGAAGCAGAAGCATCCAGAACTGAATGTAAACTCCAGCATCTCTGACTCAGGGGAACTTAATATAGTAAATTAACAGACGCTACAAGGAAAGTTTATCTGAAATACACAGTCACTGTGTCACTGTGGATTGAATCTGTAAAATCTAATCAGAGAAAATCATCATGATCAAATGATCATGATTTATCACANACACAGTCACTGTGTCACTGTGGATTGAATCTGTAAAATCTAATCAGAGAAAATCATCATGATCAAATGATCATGATTTATCACAATGTAGCACATTTTCAGTATGGCATTCTTCTGTTCTGTAGCACAGCCTGTTTTTGACCATGAACCAGGTGATAACAGAACTAATACTTCAAATGTTACAGTAGTATACCACCATTGTGTTCAAGTGCCCTTGAGAAAAACATTGAATATAAACTGCTCCTGAAGAGCATGTCAGCAGCTTGAATGGCAGGTCAGTCAACATTTGTCAGTCAGAATGTGAAGAACTTTGACATGCTTCATGTCACTGAAACTTTTAATGAGCTGCATTTGTGGGGTTCTGGCACCTATAACCCCATGTTCAGTGGGCACGAGCTGGACAGGCTGCTAGGCTATCACAGGGTCCGTCATATTGATTTACATCAACACTTACAAACTCTATATGAGTAAAATGGATCACCCAGAGGAAAATCCTGTAGATAAAGGGAAAAGATGCTAACCCCACACAAAAAGCCCCAGGTGGAACTGTACCCAGGCCAGATCCTTTTTGCTGTGAGTTGGTATTATGGTTCTGTGAGGCAATAAACCACCCTGTCTCCCCTACTCAAATTACATAATGTTTAATATTAGACCATATTTTCCAAGAAAATATTTAACCTTTAAGCTCTAATGCATGTCATTGTCTCTCCTACCAAGCCTTACCAGAAAGTTCAAATACATTTTTTATGTCATCCTGTAATAAATTTTTGACACAGAATGACAGGCTGAGAAAATATTTATGGCTCTTCACAATGAAACCATAAATATGTCACAGACAGTGGAAAAATATGAGTACATATTGTAACAACACGTAGTACATACAGTACACAAGGCCATCTTTTTAAGTTTGTGTGGAAGTAAGTACTAATTGAATGAAAAGCCTAAAGAAATTCCAATATGATTGCATTTGTGGGAAATCGTACTGGAAAAAATCTGTATCTTGTAAAAACAATAACACTTTGGCCAACTCTCACTGTCAAATTTCAAATGCTAACACCGTGAAAAGTAAATTACCGTCTGCAGGAAACACTCAACATCAGGAAATTACCACACCAGCTCTTTACTCTGCTTGATTGTTTTGCATGAATGATGGGTACAATTCTCTTTACTAAGCTATACTGAATGACCTGTAAGGTCATTCAGTTTCCAGAATTTTTATCAGTGCCCATGGCCTTCAGAAACAAAATCTGGCTCAGTCTATCATAAACAGGGGATGTCACTGCAACATTTGTATGTTTTGAATCTCAGGTGTCTCAAATCCACAAATCTCCTCTGACTTGGACATAACATCCATTGTGTGTATACTGGGAGTTCAGCTGGACTGAGAGGTTAGCTGTCTGAAATGCATTTCTCAATTCTGACTGGGTCCTGAGTGGTAAAGCAACACCCCAGGCAGCTAATGAAACAACAACAACAAAAAATCTCAGCCAAATTCTCTGGAGCATCCTACATCTGTATCGTGGATCTGTAGCACCCTGCAGTCATCTTTTCACTGTTGTAGATGACACTGGTATTTGGCATGTACTGTTTAATGAAGTAGTCAGCTAAGGAGCTGTAAGGCGTCTGTTTCTCATACTACAGACTCTGATGCACTTATCCTCTTGAGCAGTTGTGCATCTGGGCCTTCAGTTTCTTTTCCTATTCTGGTTAGATCCAGATCCTTTTCTCTCAAAACAGTGGCTGGACACCTTTGTATGGAATCTTCAGTTTCTTGGCAATCTGACACATGGAGTAATCTTCATTTTGCAAAACAACAATAGAGTCTAGAGAAAGCTGTTTTGTTTTGGCTATTTTTGAACCCAGAATTGTTAGGAATGCCAGTGCCTTACCAAGGCAAGACAATTTATCTTCTGATTGAACAGAATAATGGGTTTCAGGTGTGCTAACACAATTACAAAGGCGTTTCTAATAACCAGTTAGCATTCAAACATGATTAGTCAATTATGAGCTAAACGAGTTAATTATGCTAATGTGCTAATAATGAAGCTTTGCAGTTTTATGTGAATAATTAATTATAAATCAGTTGTTTCCAGGCAGTAATAGCTAGCAGCATTATAAATGTCTTGGCTATATATTGAAATCAGTTTAATGCCACCTTGGTGGATAAAGTTATCAATTTCTATCAAAAACATAAAAAAAAATTCAAGGTGATTCCAAACTTCACTAGTTTATGTTTCTTTCTCATTCTGCTTTCACTTGTTTGTTCTTCTTTAATTGGCATCGTGTATGTTTTAAATGTGAAAAATCATTATTTTTATGGCTTGCAAAGCTCCTGTTAACCCTCCTCTGATTTCATGTTTCAGAGGGGAAAGAAAATTCTACATGGAAACTCTTTCAAAACATAATAAAATCAAATTCAAATACATAAGCAGTACATAGGCAGTTTTTTTCTTGTGTCATGAAGGGTTGACAGTATAAAAATAAAAGCTTTTAACCAACAGTGAAAATATGCTCTAACCTTCCCTAGAAGCTTCAGTTGCTTCCTTTCTCGATGCAAGAAAGAGAAAGAGAAAGAGAAGCAGAATGAGACACAGAAATAAGTTCCAGAGCAGATCAGATGAGATAAACAAGCACAGTATGAAGCAGAAGCATCCAGAACTGAATGTAAACTCCAGCATCTCTGACTCAGGGGAACTTAATATAGTAAATTAACAGACGCTACAAGGAAAGTTTATCTGAAATACACAGTCACTGTGTCACTGTGGATTGAATCTGTAAAATCTAATCAGAGAAAATCATCATGATCAAATGATCATGATTTATCACATTGTAGCACATTTTCAGTATGGCATTTTTCTGTTCTGTAGCCTTGTGGGAAAACAATTCTGTCCTCTTATGCCCTCATGAATGGTAATATTAAGGTTATATTTATTTGAGTCACTCCTTATTACATTAGAAGTGAGTCAAGTTAAGAACAAAATTTCAACACTTTTCTTGAAGAAAATAAGAAAACTGGTTCCACAGACAGTGAGTGATGAGAGAGTATTTGTGTTATTATGTTTGAGCTTTACAGTATAACACAATGATTTGTAAACTTGATGGAGATAAAGAGCTTCTTGACTGATCAAGCTTGGAATAAAGAAGGGCGTGCATTCAAGCCCTCATAGAGCTATCAAGATGTGACATGTTTTCAAGAAGTCATGCAATTTACCACATGAAGCGGTGCAAGAAAGGAAAAAAAATCTCTTCTTCATCACGTCTGCAGTTTGACCTGAAGTGACTTCTGGCTAAATGATAATTCTGTTGCATGTAATACTTTCACAAGATGTTGTTTTCTGGGGTCTTGGTAATTAGTAGCACAACAAATTTTGTTTTGTGGTTACTCGATACAGCTTGTAGACATATTACTGCCAGCGTATTCTCAGCCCAATCACATGTTTTAACTATGTAGATAACTGGTGGAGCACTGATAATGTGCATTGGGAAAGAAACAGACTTAGACACAAACTTCAACATTTTTGGATGTGATCTTAAAGCTGTTAAATAATGCATAGTTTTCCTTTGTGTATTGTTCCTGTTTCCATCTTGTCTTTGTGGGGGTTTTTTTCTTTTTGTGCTGCTGATGAGAATTTTCCACTCATATATTAAATCCTGGTTGTAATGATAATCACATTTCTAAACCAGCACAGCTAAAAAAATATATTCTCTGAAAATCAGCCTGGATGATGTTTTCTATGCATCCTTGAGGTCTCACAAAAAGACATTTCTTGAAAACTTTATTTTTAAGAACAGGGAATGGAATTGTAACCCTACTACAACAAAAAAAGATATTTGCATATTAAAAATTAGTCTGAGCTCAGTAAACAGCACAGCTTAGCCTGAGCTGAAGAATGATAATGTCAAGTTTCCAGGTCCTGAACTAGCTGATACTGTAGCAAACAAGAGACAAAGGGAGACCTCTAGTGGTGCGGCTCATAGCAAACTAGCTTCTTCTCATATGTTGAATATGAGACATGTTTCTATCTTAATATCTGTGGAGCAAATTACAGAATCTGAGACTCAGAGCCAGAGCTGCCATGATAAACATAGAAAAGGTTGCCTTTATTAAGCACTGTGAGACTAAAATAAATTATACAGTCAGAAAGATTAAGACCGTGCAGAGCTCCAAAATACAGCATCACCTCATGATCAGGTCATCCCATCATAACATTCAGACAAAACACACAACACAACACCTCCTACAGTCCAGTATCCAGTGTCACAATACCACCCAAAGTTCTATCATGAACATATTTTATTGTCTGTTTACAAAATGACTACTTAAATGGTACTGCATGAATGGGGAAATTATTCCCACTCTCTTCATTCTATAATTTGACCATTTTATTACATATATAATTTTTTGTAAAGCACTCTAAGAATCTTTAAATTTGGCCTCTAAATTACACAGTGTGTAAAGCACTGTAATGTAATGTAAAGCAATTAATAATGTTTATCATGATTTAGCACAATTATTTTGACAATTTGCAGGACCTGCTACAGCTAACTAGGTTAGTTGTGCAGTATTTTATTTGTTCTGTGTGTTACTGATCAATTTTAATTTTTTTTCTGTATAGTAAACCAAAAAATTTATAAGGAAATTTGTTAAAGTTCAAACATGAAATAGCTGATGCCACTATCATTTAAAAGAAAGCCATTCTCTCAGCTGGCCTGCGGTCATCATGTGAAAATAGCAGGACAGAAAGAGATAGTATGGGCAATGAGTTGGGGCATAAAAGATTTTTATTTGTAGGTGATTTTCACACCTACTTAACACCCCAGGAAAAAACAAAGATATATGTATTTCACAAAAACAGTTGACATTCACGTGGCCTTCCTAAACCTGCAGTAATCCTCACTCTTTACTATAAGCAGCCACTGCCTGCATGGATTCAAGTTTTTTGTTTCCCTGTGAAAAGACGTCACCCAGAATTCTTTGCGTATCAGTAATCAGATGTTGAATAAGTTTTCATCTCAGATATTAACTGAATGACAGAGTAGACAGATCAATGCGATGCCCACTGTGAAAATGCTGGTGTGGCATGTGACCTGACTGAGATCAGCTGTGTAGATAGTGTTAACATGCCATCTCCATTCAGAACAGCTGCATATTTAAAATGGTTGTTGGTCCTCCAGCAGGGTTTGTGACTGAATGAGGCTAACAGTGATTGATTGAAGGGTGGCTGATTACAGCTGCACCCATATGAATTTAGTACCTAGGAGCACTCATCTGCAAGCAGCTAGTAAAAGGCGTAGGTGGCGCTCAACCAGGCCAGTAATATTTCGACTTGCCTGGTCTGATAGTTTATTGAATTACAAACATGCACTTTCCTCTGCTACAACCACCTACTAGTCCAAACTCATTAACGCTAACAAGAACAATCATTTCTATTTGACACAGTTGCTCGACTCTCAAATAAACCGACTGTTGCCACGAGCTCCCATTTTTCATCAAACGATTTCATAGAGCTCTTCACAAATAAGGTGGTGAAAATGAAAGTGGAAATTGAAAATTCTTCTTCCGTGGGGGTGCAGATATACAAAAGCCTCCACCACCGTGTACCCTCAGCCAGTTTGACAGTCTCCCTAGATAATTTTATTAAGCCAGTAGCCTCTTCTATTTTTTTTTTTTTTTTTTTNTGTGGTATATGCCAAGATTGGCACAACCATTTTTTATATATATGCAATTTAATCTAGCAACAGACAAATAATCTAGCAACAGACAGACAATCTAAACCCACTCTTCTAAACCCACCACCTGTATGCTTGATCCTCTCCCTGCCAAACTTTTTAAAGACTTATGCCCATTTGGTCCTAGCCTACTAAATATCATGAATAAATCCCTTTCCATGGGTGTTGTGCCTGCTGCATTTAAAATGGCTGTTATCAAATCCTTAATTTAAAAAACAACAACACTGGATTCAAGTGTTCTTAATAATTATAGACCAATCTTACATCTTCCCTTCCTCTCCAAACTTCTGGAATGTTTAGTATCTGACCGGCTGATAGATTATCTTACCTCGAACAACCTATTCGAACCTTTCCACAGGCCATTTCACAGCACTGAAACTGCCCTGACCAAAGTAGTTAATGACTTGCTTCTTACTGCTGATTCTGGCTCTGCCTCTATTGTAATCCTCCTTGATCTTAGTGCAGCATTTGATACTATTGACCGTGATATTATGCTTGATCACCTTGAGGACTACCTGGGAATCTGTGACATGGCACTCTCTTGGTTCAGATCCTACCTTATGCAAATAGGACTCAATTTGTTTCATTAAATGATAGATCATCTCATTATCCTGTAGGTTTGGTGTTCCTCAGGGTTCTGTGCTTGGCCTGTGAGTTGGCCTATGAGTGAGTGAGGGCTCTGTGAGTTATACAAGATGGACAAACAATGTGCTTACACACACACACACACACACAAACACACTAGTTTTCACCACAGCTTCTATGCTATATAATGTAATGCAACAATAATGTCACAGTGAAAGGAATCCTTCTTCCCAGGAAGTACTTTTACTTTTGAAACTCTACAGCATTTTAAATTCTTCTTTACTTTTATTCATGTAAAATGTTGATTGCAGAACTTACATTAAATGAAGCGTTATTCCGTTGTATTATTTATTGATAATTTTATTTAAGCAAAAGCACTAAAAGTCAAAGTTTTAAATATGAAAAGTACATCTTCCACCTCTGGTAGCAGGACCCACCATTCCAGTTGATTGTATGGATAACATAAGCATCAGCACATAATAGTAAAATTATGTAGATTATGCAGTCACGTGACCAGATAATCATCTTCAACAGCTAGTATGGAATGAAGCCACACTGAAGGTGTGGCTTCATTCATGTGATTTCACCTGCTGTCACGTGACATATTAAAATGGATTTGTGGTTTCATACTGATAACTCAAACAATAATAGCCTTTATCTATCTGCTAAGTCATCATATTCTCACATGCATGTGTGCAAAAACGTGTTGTTATTGGTCAGATGACATTATAATATTTTCCCATAACCTAGCCTTTAGTATCGTGGGTTTGTATCAGGCCATCTGATGAAATGGTGCTCGTGTTTTTATACTGTTCACTGCATTTTGTCCTGCATGTTGGATTTTGATGGAAGATGAGGAGAAAAAAACAGCTTCATAAATATAATCACACTATAAACACACACATAAAAAACTTTTTAATTGTAGTTAATCAAAAAAACAAAGTCATTGTTGATAGTCCAAGCAGTGGTATATTACCTATTCTGTCCTAGTTCCTCTCCTACAAATTCCCAAGTGAAATTATCAGAATGGGTGAAAGATGAAGAATGTTTGATGCAAATAAAATTTTACTACAAACACTGACATGTAGTACAGTCAAATAATACAGAAGCCAGGGCAGCCCTACAGCATATGTGGTGAAACTTCCTGAAGAAGACAGTTTCAGTTGTCCTTTATTTTGAAATATCTTTTTTCAGACAATTGTAATGTCTGTCCTCTTCACAATAGCTCCTACCACAAAATTATTGAGTCTGTGGGATGATTCACTACAAAACAGATTCAATTAATTTTTATAATTTTATTTTTACTCTTTTGATGACATGGAAATTGTTTTGTAAGTGCGAGCACAGAGCTGCTTTGAATACAGGCCTTTTCTTTTGGAATCTGATGAAAGATTTAAGGCATCCCATGAAAAATCTCCAAAGAATGTGACAGAAAAATTATTTATTTCTTTTAGCAGCACATTATCAGTTTCGTGTGAAGATGCAGTTTATAATGAATTACTTATTTTATACCCTTCGGCCTGCTGCTAAGAGGCTAAAGGTGTTTCCATACATCTCCTTCTGTATGGCTGAAATGATGTAATGGTGTAGTATCATCTGCTGAGTGGAGTTCCGTGCCTGAGGTGGCTGATCGTTAATGATCTGCTGAGGAACGGAGCTGACAACAATGTGCACATGACAGCATCACACAGTAAAACATAACTGACTCATCATGCAGAAATCAAAGCACAGAAGCAGCGTCTCAAAGTGTGTGCTGGATTAAATAACATTGGAATGCCTGTCACTATTGAATGAAAAATCTATTTAACAAGTGGACCTTTGTTTAGAGTTTATCACATTACAAATGAGGAATGTGTGTGTCATTAAAATCAACAGTTTATGTAATCCAATGTGTCAGGACATCATCCCCATCTTTATACTATGCAAGAAGAAGAGTGCCCTCTGGTGGTACAACTGAAGAGCGTATTTCTAAAAAGCAACACTATTCAAAATGTTTAGTGATAAAGTGAAATATTTTGCCAAAAAAAAAAAGGCCTAATTATGCTCAAATCAGGGATTTGAGCANTTTTTTTTTTTTTTTTTTTTGATAATTTGTAGTTATTCAGCTGCTGCTGCTGCACCAGAGTCTTTCAAATACAAACTCCAGGCTGCTATGATGGTTTGTTCTCAGGAGTTTTTTTTTCCCTCCCGTTGTAAAACTCAGATTTATGTAGTGGTACACTGACTGATAAGACGCTGCAGTGCAGCAAGGGACCCATTTACTCTCTTGACCAAGCAGTGATCATAGTGGGGGTAGGGATGATTTNTTTTTTTTTTTTTTTTTTTTTTTTTTAAGGGGAACCTCATTCAAGGACATATTAAGGCCACAGTTAATATCTTCCTTAAGGTCACACTAGAGCACTTCGGCAAGTCTGAGCGGGTTCATTCTTTTTTCATTGCAACGTCCTGAAACTTTTTAAAAAACCTTTTCAGAGCCTCAAATCTGAGCCTCCTAATAATTCTCTATTTATTTGATGTTTCTTCAGATTTTGTACTTTCATCAGTGAGACTATATGTTGATGTACAGCATGGATTTTTTTTTTTTTTTTTTTTTTTTTTCAGTCATGTCCAATCAAATGAATTAGCCCTGGTGGGATACTATAGTTTAAAGACATTTCAGACTGGGAATGTAAATCAATTTCTAAATTGAAAAAAAAAACAAAACACTTTGAAATAATGTATTAATGTGCTAAGTATACTACCCTTTCCTCTTTGATTATGCATTATTTGGCAGAGTATTTGCCATGAAACAAAAAAATCCAACATTTTCAAAAAACAAATTTTATTCATATTTTTTTACGAGGAGCAACGCCATGTTAAAAGCATCTCATTCCACCCAGTAAAAAACAAATATAATCTGATTGGGTTTACAACACAGATGGTTCTCAATCTTCTTATTATACCAGTAACTTAAAGCCTTTGATTGAAATCTGCTGCACCCAATATAACCTGAAATGTGATTAGCAATCAACATTCAGTAGCTTGAAAGTCATTTTGATGCGAATGATAAGAGTGTCCCAGATTGACCTACATTTTCTTACACTAAAACTGGACATAAAGATGAGACAAAGGCCTGTTTTTAAATGTGGTAAATATGTGATCACACATTCAGTCTGTGAATTGACAATGGAAACAATGACATTCCAAGTGCCCAATTAACAAGCCTCTCAACATATCTTAACTGCAAATCAGTCTCTCCAAGTAAAGTTTTGATTTACTCGTAGTTATTTTTGTACTACTGAATATGGACATGAAAATCCTTCACTTCAAAGCATGGAGTTTTTGACATTAAACCTGTTGTGCGTCAACCAAAAACAGAGGCAAAAGTCTGGTGAAGATAACTGTGATGATGAATGAAAAATGATAAGATCTATTGCAGAACTGACAGTGGCCGAGTGAAAGGCTCTAAAAACTCCAGGACATAAGATGAGAAAACATTTATCCTAAATATTTAAATCAAAACCTATAAAATGGAGACTTTCTCAATACTGTCTGAACACAGCTTCTTTCATTCTTCAAAATAAGAGCAACATGATTGAACATTCAAGTAAACTTAATCCATTACAATAACTTCAAAACTTCTGTATTTTTATTTGGCTGATTTCTTCAGCAACAGCCAACTGGACACATCAGTCAGGGCCCATATAAATATTCTTCTATATGTCTTAAATATTCAATGTGCACATTAGCCCTTAAAATGCAAACATTCATCAGCGTATGACTTCCCTGCAGTAGTCTAAATCAACAAATGCAGTAAAAAGTATTTGACTCTTGATCAAGTCTGTGTATGCATTTCCTCTTTACACTCTATATACACAAAATAAAGCAAATCTTAGAATGCAAAAAGCCTAGATGTTTAAAAGAAATACATCCAAACAGCAGGGTGAGCTTATTTACATCATAATTACATGTTTACAAGTACATGTGAGTTGAGAAAGAATCTGTACAGTGATTGCATTGCTAATAAGGGAAAAGCAAGTGAAACACTTAATTCAGCCAGAGAAAAGCTGGGTTAATGAATGGAGTGGAAAAAGAGAAATGAAACATTTGGTTCCTGCAGGGCCAGACCTGGGCATAGAGCATAGGCGACACAGGTGCTCGCAAAATGAGCAAAGGGGCCTCGCCAGGCAGCAGGCCTTTTTTGTGTTATGCGTGCCCTCTCTGCACCCTAGCAGCAACCTTGTGGCCCCTCTCCACTTAATTTCATACTGACTGTAATCGTTGCAAAATGAAGAGAAATAAACCATCAGGGATGCAGGACAGAAAACGGCAAAATGAAGAAGAGCAAAATAAAATTTTTATCAATTTTTCAATTTTTATTATAATTTCTAAGCTAATACACCTAGAGTAGCAAACTTAGCTAGCGGTTGACTTTGTAGGAGGTGCTATTGTGTGTGCTAGCAGCCTGTTGCTATTTATGCTGCTAGCACTATTGTCGGGAAGCTAGCTAGTTAATTTAATAATACACTCTAATGGTCGCTGAGCTATTAAAAACTGTGTGTGTGTGGAAGCCAGTAGACTCAGTTATGTTTGGTGTGTATTGAAGATCTTCATGTTTGACTGTATGTATTTACAGGTCAGTTGCACAGGGTCCATATTCACAGCCAGCATTTGGTGAGGTATAGAACATGCTAATTGGCTTTAATATGAAAATCATGCATTAAGGGCTGTGGGTGTGAGTGAAAGTTGAAAGAGCAAAAGGGACAACAGGAATGATAAAGAGACAGCATCCAGTAAGAGCACCCACTATTAAAACTATTTTACACCAAGTGTAAAACAGTTTCAAAATATAGTAACTTTGCAATAGTCTTCAACTGTGTGTAGTACTAATATTTAAATAATATTTTATTAGTTATGCAATATAATATAATAGTGGTTACTAGTTATTATTTACCATTGCTATTATTATTATTAATATTATTATTGTTATTATTAAAAATTAGAATAAATTATTTTACTTTCAATGTTATGTTCATCTCTCCCTTTAAGTTAAAATACAAGTTCTTTTAAAAGAAAGAAAATCATGGATGCGCAAAATGTCGCCTAGGGCAGCAACAAAGCCAGGACCGACCCTGCAT
The DNA here is from genome assembly GCA_014773175.1 of Lucifuga dentata. NCBI lineage: Eukaryota > Metazoa > Chordata > Actinopteri > Ophidiiformes > Bythitidae > Lucifuga > Lucifuga dentata. The sequence goes on along the minus strand of VXCM01001469.1, from coordinate 244,515 downwards.
GAGGCACTCCATCTACTGTACACAGTGGGAAGGTTTTCAGTACATTCAGCTGATACCACGGAAGGCTGCTTTCTTTTAATTTTCAAGCAACCCGCCAAACATTACTTACAAGTTGTATGAGTCAGTAATTATGGAGTGTGGCAAGCAAATATTGTTTCTATACGGATTCTGTATAAAACAGCAATGCATGGTTTTTTTTTAGTTCTTATAATAATTTCACCTCTCAAGTAACTCTTCTTCAGACTATCCCTGACAGCTGTATCCTGCTAAGAAACACCGTGAGTAACAAATACATAGAAACATTATCACATTTACATTCTCATAGTTACTCTTTTCTTTCAAGTGGCTGTCATGGAGCTGATTAGTGGCTGTGAGCAGGATAAGGACGAGGAGTGTGGTTAAAGCTCTGCTCTCTGAAAGCATGATTGTCTGCTCAGGCATGAGGTCCCGATGAGAGCCACAGAGGAAACAGGTTTGGTTGACAGCGAAAAGTGTAAGGAGTGTGAGCTGGTGTCTGACACCGGGTCAGACACACAATCAGAGCCATCCTGAGCTAACAACTACAAATCACGGGACCGATGTCAGAAAAACAAACACCCCTTCAAGCCAGGAAGAGTACAACCTCTGCTTGGATAAACAGAGTAAAGAGACACAGTCCTACAATAGTGCAAACACTGCTGTTGTCTTGACAACGTGACCGAGGCGCCAAGTCAGCAGCTGGCGGGGCAGAGGCTAGATACAGCACCTTTGTTACAGACATTCCCGCATTGTAGGAAGGTTCCTGTCCATCCAGCGTTGGTTCAGCTTGATGGTTTCCAAGACCTCCTGAACGCTCCGCATCTGAGAACCCCGCTCTTTCAGACTGCTGAAGAAACCTTGCACCTGCACGCACACACACACACACACACACACGATTTGAAATTTAGTTCATTTTTCTGTTGAACTTTGAGAAATCCACCACATAAAACAACAATAAAACACCACAAATGTCTGCAAATGTTCATAAGCATATACTGCCCTTAAATACAGCGCAATATAAATGTATGCTATCAGAAAACAAACACATAAAAGCATCACTTACTTCATCATAATGTGCTTGTGTGGAGAATTGAGAAGTGGTCGACTTAATGATGCTCTGAATGGCAAAGGAGCCCACAGGAAATCTGCAGTCGAAGTGACAAATGTACTTGTTAAAGGATTTTGTAGCTTTTCATGTTTATGTGTGATAACTTGTATTTTTCTTTTAAACGACAACTTCTATGAAGGTGACAGAGACCACTTACTTCTCTATGAGGCCGTTCCAATTCTCTTTCACAAAATCCCAGTTAAACAAGTAGCCGGTGAAGCCATTGCTCACAGTGTTGATGACCAAAGGCAGCTCCTGTGTCTGGATAAGATCACCCCTCAGACCTGCCTTCAGAATCCTAAACAAACCATGGTACTTTTAAAGTAGTGCTTCATGCATAAATATCACTAACAGTACAGTCACTGCGCTGTACTGTAGTATACAGCGTGTGAATAATGCCATTGTCCCTAAACACACACTTACCATACTATACGCCGTGTGTCTTGAGTGGAGGCTAGGGCCCGTAGCATATTTCGCTTCTCTGCGTCATTGGTGACATATCTGTACATTTCCAGCAGAGTTGACCAACCTTCATCTGACTGAGCACCTGCGGTGTAAACGACTCGCTGCAGATCACCTGGGATCCTAGAACCACACACAAAAAATACTTTACTCTTTTAATCAAATCACATTCCACCATGCCTGCTCTGGATCGCACCTGTCCCTAAAAAAAGTAGATCACAAGATCAGTAAGGCTAGAGCCACAGCACTTACATAAGCTCCAACCCACATATCAATTCCATTGGACTCTTTAATTTGGGTCCCTTATAGGCGTGACTGTTAGTAAGGTGGAGGCAACTTTTGCTACCTATGCTGGGGTAAAACTCTGCCTCAGTCTTCAGGGCCAGAAGCAACTCATGCCCTGTATTAAGGTTTTCCTCCTTCGCACTGAGTGGAGCTTGTGGTCCTAGTACTTGGTGTAGATGCTCCCTGGGAGCCTCTCTTTAAAAGACCAAGGACATATTGAGGAGATTACATCTCCCATGGGACATGAGAGGGTTTGAGGATGCCCCAGGAGTAGCTTCAGCAGGAACAGGATATGTGGACTGCTTACCCTGTTGCCACTGTGACCCTGACAATGTTAAGCTACTTGAAACTGGAATGTTTCTTCTAAGCGTTACGTACCGCATGGTCCCATTGGAATCAACGTACTGCTTGAATAGGTTTTTGGCCGGCTGAGTGCATTTGGGTTCATTTAGACTACAGGCCAGCTGCAGCACAGCAGAGCGCAGCTCCTGCTTACACACTCGCTTTTCCTCTCCCCATGTCTGGTTGTTCATCAGAGGACCAAAATGATCCATGATATAAACCTGTGTTGTAAAAAAAAAAATAACTGATGAACACTAGCCACACTTGAATTTACAATAAGTTCAGCTATTAATTCAAATGATGTTCCAAAAGATGTTCCAATACAGAATTCACAATTGTTTTAAATCTCACAAAGGCTGGAACCTAAAATTTACAATAAACTCAACTAAACACTGTGTATGTTTGTGTGCATGTATACCTTCATACGGGCCACAAGACCGTCCTCCTGTCTTTTGTCAAGCAGCTGGTAAATTGTATTGAGCTGTAACAGAGCCTCGGTCACAGGAGCAGTCTCTGTTTCTTTGGTCATGTACTTCAGCATGTTGACAACTTGACGGAAGGACACACGTCCCAGTCTGAAAAAACACAGGACAATCAGGAAGAGAGAAGAGACAGACACAAAGAAGTTCAGATTCCACTAGAGAAACTAGAAAATACTCTTTGAGTTTCTCAGTGTTTTCCAGTAGGAAAAAAAAGAGTTTCCATACCTGGAGAGAGCAAAGATATTGTGTATAAGTGAGGCACGGTCCTCCTGTGTAAGAACGCCGGCATTGTTCATCAAGGCCCCTACAAGTACTGCCCAGCCCTCATTTCCATAGTCGACAATGAAGAAGCCTGTGTTTCTGAAGTTCAGCTTCAACCATTTTACACTGTTTGGAATTGTCAGAGTCCCTGAAATACACACAAATGCACGCACATACATACAAATATTAGCCATCTGGCACAATACTAGCAGAGACTCCAAGACTTAATTTAGCATGTAAGGACTTTGTGTTTTACCTGATTTGGTTTTCAGAGTGAATAACTGTCTGCACTCAGGGGCCAAACTACAGCTGTCATTTACATACGTCACAGGAATGTGCCACAAGCTAGCGAGACAGAACAAAACAATTAGTGCTGCACTATAGCGTGTCTATGTCTGCATGCGAAAATCGTAACACAACCCACCTGGAAGTGTGTGTGGCATTGTCAGCTGTGAGCAGGAAATGCTCCTGAGTGAGGGTCACCTGATCTCCTTTGCGACTAACAGTGACTAACGGGAAACCTTTCTGTAACGTCCACGAGCTCATCATCTCTGACACGCTCACCTGTTGAGGAGAGACCTGGGCCTGAGAGGAAAAAAGGAGAAATCTGGATTATATTAATATTTTTGTACTCTGAAATTTTGCAAGCTAAAGTGTGAACTTTCATGGTAATTCAAATCATGTTGAAAAGTAATACAAAAATACAGAAAAAAAAAAAAAACCTAGAAAAGGCATGAAGACACACGTACCTGCGTGATGCTGTTCCAGAGGTTGTCAGTTACAGTGTTTGATCCTCTAAAATCTCTTAGGTATTGCATGATACCCTTTCTAAACTGTTGCTCCTCTGGCAGGGAGGCATTCAGCATCAGGAGAATGGATGCCCCCTGGTGGACAGAAGCACCAAAAACCACAGTGGTTAGACAAAACAGAAAGCTACTGCAAATACCACTGATCCTGTAGAGAGGTTTAAATTTTTCTCTGAGATTAAACAACTGGCTACGGACGTAAATAAATGAACAAGACAGCAAATAACCATGCGTCTGTCTGACTACTGATATGTCTGTGTCAAAGTGTACCTTTTCATATGAGACGGAGTCAAACATCTCTGCCACCTGTTCCGGCGTATTAACTTCCACCGACACTGCATGGGAGGAGTTTAGTGCATCTTTGTCCAAAGCTCTGAACTGCACTGCCAGAAATGCATTATCCTGCAAACAAGCACACGTGATAGTGAAGCAGATAGTGAAGCATACAATTTCATCTACTGTACAAAATGTGAGGAGTATGAGCCAGATGTGCAAACTTACAATATCCAGTTGGGGGAACACTTTCTGGAGGGACATGTACTGCATGTAAGTGGCAAAGCCTTCATTAAGCCACAGGTCATTCCACCAGCTCATGGTTACCAGGTTTCCAAACCACTAGGACAAAACCTCAGAGTTAGATTCAGACCTGTAGAACATTCAAACGTCTCTGCTTTTTCCACATAAACACTGCTAACACAGCTACCTGGTGCGCGAGTTCATGTGCAATGACAGAAGCAACTAATTGCTTTTGCAGAAGGGAGGACTGTTTGAGCACCAACAGGCTGGTTTCTCTGAAAGTGATTAGACCCCAGTTCTCCATGGCTCCTGCCAAGAAGTCCGGGATGGCAACCAAGTCTAACAAGGGAGAAAGAAAGCAGACTGAAGCATGTAAAATGGGGGAAATGGGGTAAGATGTAAAGTGAGGAAGACAGATAGAAGCTGAGGAACAGCGTGTGTGCACTGTGGGGATACGCAAAATGTGTGTGTGTGTGCCAACCTAATTTTTCAAGGGGGTAGTCAATCTCAAAGAATTGATTATAGAACTCCAGCAGTTTGGAGGCTGCGTCCAGAGCATATTCAGTGTGCTCCTTCTTCTCTGGCACAGAGTAGACAGAAACCTAAGACAAATGAACACAGATACACACATCCAAACAGTTTATGGAGCTATAAAAGGAGTGTACAAAACTGAACAGAATTATATCTATCAGACCTACCAGAGTTTTGGAGACATTTTTGCTAACAGGGGTAAAGTCAGCAACAATAAAGGCCACCAGGTAGGTGCTCATATTGACAGTGGTCTTTTCAAACTCATCCAGCAGGAGGCCATCAGGAAGCGTTGTGGTTTTAGCCTGAGACACAGAGAGTGAGGAAGAGATGACTCCACATAACACAACAGGAACAAACATAAAGCTTTGTCACACTTTGCTAATAATATAAATGTACAGTTATGCAACCCACAACCAATCACTTGACAGTATTGACAGATTGCAGGCATCAATGCATTGGAGAGCAGACAAGAGCCTGGGTGAAAACGTTTTTACTAGCCAGTCAATGCACAGTGTGGCAATCAAATACAAACACTGTGTTGAATCCTTGGTCATAAACCTACCATGAACATTCCAAACTTAACTTAATTTGGAGAATACTGCAAGCCTAATGCTAGTAACCACAGTCATTACATTTAGCATGTCAACCTCTACCACATTAGCCTGTGCTAAGCTACGCACTCTCAGTACATTTACATACACACTGATTCCCCTCTCCAGCAAATTTTTTTTCCCCAAACGTCACTGGCCATTTAAACATTGTATTTAAAAAATAAACACAGTGTCACATTTTTACAACTATTTGTATGGCAAAATAGGGGTACGTTTAACTTGTGGTGTCAAATACTTCCAGCTGTCAAATACTCTCAGGCCTTATATATCAAACTCTCAACATGAGTCGGGGTGAGAGTGGAAACAGCGACATCGGTGAATGCTACAGTACCTTGGGCATGTTGGAAAGAGTCATGAAGTTTGGCTTTCTGCTGATTTTGATCAGGAAGGAGGCTTTGAAAGCTGGCTCATCAAAGCAAGGGAAGGCTTTCCTCGCTGCTAGTGGCTCAAACTGGGTGGCAGCAAGAACACTGGGGACAAGAGAGAGATGAGCATAGTTGTGTTTAAACAGTGAATTAGACAAATGCTCTAAAATTAATTTTTAAAATACCTCCAATTTTTTTTTTTTTTTCATTTTTGCAGCAGTTCTGCTTTGTATGTGGTCATGAGATGAACTGCAGGTCATGAAATACATCACCTGACGAGAACACGGTGATTCTCTTCATGTGGGTTTAGCTGTAAGCCATGTGTACCTTTTATTTCCATATTTGTCTGTATACGAGCTGCTGTAGAAACCATCATAGGTGTGTGAGAGATTGGCAGAATAATCCAGAGTCAAAACACAATGCTGGCCTGCCTTCAGATCATCAGAGAACTTGACAGCTATCTGCTGCCAGGGTTTGTACTCCAGTACTTTCACATCACTGGGCTTCCCATCACCAAGCTGGAAAACAGAAAGTCATGACAACTGGCTAGCAGATTACCATGAGATCTTCAATGCTTAAATCAATCAATGCGTTCAGACAAAATGACTACACCGTTACAGTTGATCTAAGACAAAACCGAAAAATCAACTGCCCACATGAGAAATCATGTAGGCTGTCGGACTGTGTACACTGCAGGAAGAAGTCTCAATCATTTCCATAATTTGTTGTTATGTTTAACACTCAACCCCGTTGCAGTCTCACCTGGAAGGTAGCTTTAGTAATGTTGAGCTCAGCACTGTGCAGGACAACGCGTATGGTGTTGTGAAGCACGGTCATGCTGATAACAGCACGGCCAGTGAAGGTCATGTTGTTGAGGTCAGGGTTCAAGGTGAGGTCATAGTTGAGAGGTCGTATGCTCGCAGGCAGCCGGAGCTCTGTCCAAGGGAACAATTCCCCGCTGGTAGACATAGGGTAGACTGGCTCACTGGGGTTGGTGTTATGCTTACGACAACCTGCCTGCAAGGGGTGCAGGATTGGGATGGGCACGTGGGATGGGAGAAATAAAAGAATGAATGTGACAGACATAAGACTTAACTAATGTGTGTAAATAGTAAATCAGGAAGGTGTAAGAGTTGATATTTTTCTTACCTTGGTAAAGGTGCACCCAGGTAAGAAGTACAATACCATGATCATGGAGACCACTATCACCAGGAATAACACACATACAACTGTGGTACGGGCTGAGGGCCGTGAACAGGACCTGAGATCAAAGCTTTTAAAGTTAATTACTTTGACCAAAAGTCAGACTGACTTGGTGCTCTATGGGTGCCATCCCAAAAGCATTTTCCCAGAAATATTCTTCAGTAATTTTTTCATAAAGAACTGTGAAAAAGTTGTCAGGAGACTGGATTGTTTTATAGCAAAAGCAGTTGGAAGGTTAGGATTGTGTGTTAAAAAAATCCACTAAATTGGACAAAATTAAACGCTTACATATCATCAGTTTCTACAATTAGAAATAACAAAAAATAAAATTGCATTTAATAATACATGATCATTGGTGAAACGTGCTTTGAGTCTCTTTTGATAAACAAAGGGAGAAAAAAATGTCACAAGGCTTAACAATATGCTATCCTTACTACACAACGTGGCAAATGATCAGTTCGGTTGTGCACTACCTGGGTGGAGCCTGTCTGGTGTACGGAGAAGAGCTGGATCTCTGAGCGGAGCTACGGTTCATGAAAGACATGCCCAGCAGGCGTGCCGAAGATTCACACTCCTCCTCATCCTCATCCATGTCGTTCTCACCCAGGCCTCGCACCAGCAACCGTGAGCTGCGAGGCTCATACACAACCTCATCTGGGTCAAGAGCTGTCTGCAGAGAGAATGAACATTGTGTTACTGTGTAGCTTGGCAGTGTTTCCCACACTATTTTATTAATTACTAGGTGGCCTGCCCATCAAATGAATAAACACAGTTTATTCATTTAATATATCATATCTGGAAGCACTGGAAAGAGTGAGACAGGAATAGCAGACAAAGATCAGGATAGAGAAGCTTCACTGACAAAGAACAGAGAATACACAAGGCAGGGTTATCATGGATATGGACAGGAAACTTCTTCTTTTTTTTTTAAGTACAGAGGTGGTTGATGCGACAAACACTATTTTTGGGAATATATGTATGGGATGTGAAGAGGATGAAATTCAGGGAGATGGAGAGACTGTATGTGGGGTTCACATGGTGAGGGAGAAGTGAGGTGGTAAGGGCTGGCATATAAATTTAAGGTCTTTGGCCTAGATTCATAAACTGTAGTGCATGATTTACCCCATCGCTATGCATAAATATCATGGTGCAACCATGTTTGCTCATTCATAAACGCCTGTTACCAACATATTTTAGCGTTTGCCTTGAAAGAGGCGTTACTGTGATATTTCTTTATTTGCATGTCGCGGTAGCTATTCATAAAAAAAACCTACCCACAAAAATTAAGTGTGCAAATAATGACCATAAGCTAACGATTGCCTGGTAGTGAGCATCTCCTTTATGTTTCATTCCAGTAGTAAATTTCAGCGGTATGAAATCTGGGCGACTTTAAAACTGTATTTGCCTCACATGTGTTAGTGATCAATAACTTTGATAGATAAACTCACTCAGCTGATCAGTCAGTCAGTTTTTAAATGTTGAGTTTTTATCTGACCTGACACACGTTCAGGCACTCAAATCACCTCACCTGCTATGCTGCGCACATCTGAGTTCCTCAAACGCAGCTTGAGGTCACAAACTACAGAGCTTAAAATACATGTTTAACTGTTATTTAGTGTCAGTCTTTTAAAATGAGGATCTCTAAAGCAGAATGTATATTTCCTTTACCATTTTGTGGCTTTAAAACCAGATGAATCGGGATGAATGGTGGCTGATAAATATGCAGCGGCTTTTACCTGTCACATCCCTCACAACAAACGCTACCTTCTTGAGACAGCAGTGAGCTGATTATCGTAGGAAAAGTTTTATGAATGAGCCTCAATTATCATGGCACACATTAAGGCAACGCAGTACTCCTTATTGCCATTGTTTTTATGAATCTGGGCTTTGTTTTGTGTTTTGTCTGCGGAAAGACACCGTAAGGTATGGAAAACCAAACACGCCAAAATTAAATATATAAAAACAATATTATGAAATAAATGACTCTATGCAAAAGCACTTATAAATTATGAAATAATTCCATAAATCATTTTTAATTATTATTATACATTATATATTATTATAATGAATTATTTCATAATTTATTGGTTTTGCATGGAGTTATTTAATATTTCATAATATCGTTTTTATATATTTAATTTTGGCGCGTTTGGCTTTCCATAATAAGGAACCTTCAACAAACTAACAAGTAACCCTAAGCTGTGAAAAGTCGATGAAATGAGATGTTAAGAATGAGTTGAGATTATCAACTTAAATTGTGGAGAAGAGTGCAGAGTAAAATTAAGATGGTGGGAAAGTGGGATCATCAACTTCAAAGACTACCAGTTTATTAGGTAAACCTGTAAAATTTTAATGCAATCCAATACAACAGTCCTGCTATTAATCCTAGAATTGTGAATCTTCTAATATTTTAGTTTTATTAACATTTGTTACAGAAGTTTTGACTCAACTCTATGGTACTTTTTAAGACTTCAGTTAATGGTGCAGTTGTATTGGATTATTTTTCTAACACAGACCTTCTACCGCCAGGAAAAACTCCTCACAATGTTGATTATGGTGGGTGCAATTGAGTGATCTTCAAATTCACATAACAGTAAAAATACTAACTGTATGCAAGACTTAAAAGTGTGCAAATAATGACCATAAGCTAACAATTGCCTGGTAGTGAGCATCTCCTTTATATTTAAAAAAGAAAGCAAATGCAAGAAATGTGCTGACATCTTTTATCATACGTATTGTGAGTATTCACTTTATTGTGTGAGGCTAGTCCTGGGAAATTAAGGTGTGCAGAACAAGCATGGCATAAGTTGGCAAGGGAATACCGGAAATGATGTGGAGTCTCTGGCCAAATCCACGACATCTGGTTCTTCCTCAAACATGCTGTTCTCAATCATGTTCCTAGGCAGGCTGGCTCGCTCTGCAACACACAAGAGGAAGGTAAATAAGACTGAGGAAATAAGACTGACAAGGCCCAAAAAGGAAAATGAGAGAGAGAGAGAGAGAGAGAGAGAGAGATCCCAACAGTGATATATTTAACCAATATATTAATCTGTGTTCTGTGTTTCCAGAGTTTCCAATTTTTTCCCCACAAAAGAAAATGGCACCACTAAAGATTATAACAAAGATCAGTCAATGGATGTGCAGAAAGCAAAGCCTCACTAAACAAAGCACTGACTGACTCTCTCAGCTTCCTGTGGTAAACCTAATGCAGTAGTTCCTGGTTCCTGACCTACATAGACTAGCCTAGTTAGACAGTACAAGAAACCTGTTTAGACAGAAATGACAGTGTTTCCTTTAGATTAGGGTACATTAATTAGCCTGCTGTGCCCCTAACAATTAAGAAATTGCCCTCAGAGCTAGGAAAAGGTAAATGCAATAAAAATTCATCATCTGGCTTAAATTGCTCAACTATCTTACTTGCTTACACGAGTTTAAAAAAAAAGACATAATACATGGCCCATATAAAAGTTTGTATGTCCACAAAATAACCAAAATGCATCTTCAGCAAAAACAAGTGTGGCTTGTCTTCCAAGACCCATGTGACATCCTGCTTGCCAATATCTCCCCTCAGTTACTGTTGAAATAATTTAAGGTATGTTCCACTTCCTAATTCAATAACAAGTGAAGTAGTAAATCCAATAAAATTCTCCTGTTATAACGCACGTGCCATTCATACTTTCACTGGTACAAACAAAGCATTTTCAGTATGACTCAGTGAACACTGAATGCAGTGTTTACACCAATATACTTATAATCAGGTTATCACAATGTCACCAGTGAGCAGCACGGTGGCTCAGTGGTTAGCACTGTCACCTCACAGCGGGAAGGTCCCGGGTTCGAGTCTGACCGGGACTTTTTTGTGTGGAGTTTGCATGTTCTCCCCATGTCTGCTTGGGTTCCCTCTGGGTGCTCTGGCTTCCTCCCACCTCCAAAGACATGCAGGTCAGGTGAAGTGGAAACTCTAAATTGACTGCAGGTGTGAATGAGTTTGTCTGTCTCTATGTGTCAGCCCTGCGATAGACTGGTGACCAGTCCAAGATGTACGCCGCCTCTCGCCCAATGACCGCCCCCACCTCTTGCCCAATGACCGCTGGGATAGGCTCCAGCCCCCCGTGATCCTTAACAGGACAAACTGATATAGAAAATGGATGGATGGACAATGTCAGCAAACAAAGATATGTAGTATATGCAATGTAGTACAGTATATGCACATGCAAAAGTCTACCAGGTGCATCATCAACAGCAGATAAATACAATTTCTGAAGAGGTTGCCCACACACTGAATGGAAGCTCCCAGAGTCTTTATCAATAGTTATATGATTTATCAGGTATATGTGTGAAGTCAAAATGTCAAAACATTGTGCTTCATAAAGAGCTTGTACACACTGATCCAGTGTGCAGGTTTCGTCTTGTAGCATTCAATGATCTCTCAAACTCACCAAAGCAGGAATCCATAAATGCAAGAGGTGAACTTAACTGCTTGTACTGTTCAGTGTTTCAGATATGACTGTATGGACTGTCACCTTCTCTCTGTCTGGTTCAAACTGCTGTGGTATGAATGTCTATTAATAGGCTACGAGCTAAATAGCAGATAATGTATAATGTCCAGAGGAGGTTATGATAAAAATAAGACCCCCAAAACCTAATCAGATATTTATGATTGTCAACCTGACAGAGTTATTTACTAGTTACTGCCACAGTGTTGTGATAGTTATTCATATAAGGAAGATGTCATGGTCAGGTGACAGACGTAGCCAAAGTCACAGTTACAAGCCAAGACTACAATTAGAAACCTTCAAGCAAACAGGAATAACTGAACAGGAATACTCTGCTGAAGTCTGCATGTAAATGCAGTAGCATAGCATGTTAGCTGCTGACCACTTCCTTACTTAAAACATTTATCAAACCCAACTTAGAGCCACAGAGCTATAGTTAAACACATGACCACGGGTCTGTGTTTGCCATGTTGTCCTCCAAGTCAGGCCAGGTAAAAACACACAACACACAGACTACGCAGAGTGTGATATGAACAATAAGATGCAGTGATTAATTTTAACTTTTGGGAAGGAAGTTTTTGCAACTGGTTTCATCATCTTTTATCATTTCAAAGTGTTATTGCTTAAGAGTTTTGGGTGACAGCAAGACACACAGAAACACACACACACACACACACACACACACACATAAACACAAAGGGGAAGTAAAACTGCTGTGATTTGGTAATGAATACTCATACTGAGTCTAACCTGAAATTTAATAACAAGGCCAAAGGAGAACACTGAGGTTTGCTGAGGGCTTTTATAGTCTTGTGTGTTTTCTGGCCTTTTGTTTGTTTTAATAAAGCCCTGAACGCCATGACATCATAGCAGAGGTTATAAAGCAGATGGCTACTAGAGGCCAAAACTGAACAGGTCTTATCTGCTTTCCACGCCAAGACAAAACATAAGCTTTTATCAAACCACAAGGTTACATCTTGACAAATGGTACTGTTGTATTATCCATAAACCACGACATAAAATATTGTTTTCTATAAAGACAGCAGCAACTGTAAGAGCTACAAAAGAGGTACGATATCTTATATTTACTTAAAATTTTAATTAAAAAAAAAAAAGTAGNAAAAAAAAAAAAAAAAGGCACAGGATTGGCATCACTAGAACTGCAGTAAGTTAGCATCTGGAAATTATCCACTAGAAAGCGCTTTCTCCGAAAAGACAAAGACAACTAAGCTTTCATTTGGCTTCAAACCAAGACTCAACATGTGTCCTCGAATGAATGTCACTCTCACAAAGCTTGTAGCTAACGTTACGTTAGTTATTAGCTAGCATGCTGCTGTTAGCTTGGCTGTACCTACCAGCTTCCTTCCTTACCTGAACTGTTGCTGTCAAAGGGATCCATGTTAGGATAGCTTCAATATCTCTTCACGTTCAAAACGAGGCAACTTCCACGCGTTTAAGGCAGCTCGATAGATGAAGCCAAATAAATTTATTATTAACTGGCCACCGCAAGTTATCAGGATAAACAGACACCTATCTCCCCGTACTAGCTTCGTGGGAGCTAGCTTACAGCTAGCCAACTTCTGACAATTGTCACCGACTGATGTACATTCAGCTAGCTAACGTTAGCTGATTTCCAGAAGTTTGTCGCCCATTGCTCGTTGTTAGAAAGTTACATGAATACGTTGGAATTTTCTTTCAAGTTAAACCTGACACGATGGTACACGTAAGGAATTATTTTGCTCTACATTTCTCTGGAAAGTAACGAATGCGTAGATGACACTTCGCTTCCTCTACGACCCGTTGTTTACAACCTCCCATCTCAATAAAAGACTGAAATCTTATTGGATAAGAATGTCGAGGGGCGGGACCCGACACACACACACACACACACACACACACACACACACATGCGCGCGCGCGCGCGGTTGAATAAAAACCTAACACACAAATACCCGATATCAGTTAACACAATACACACAAAGGTACCATGAGGTACAATAAAGCTTTTCATTATTAGTTTGTTGAGGAATTCGTTAACAAAACCTTGTCACCTGGGAAATGACACACACACACACATTTACAAGTCCACATGCATGAATGACAATTTGACTGCAATGTCAATCAGAGCACACACTACTACGGCACAGCTACTAGTTTCACCAATCAAATTTATTGTTCAAGGAATATGAAATACCCTGAAAAGGCAAAAACATTCTTAAAAAACTATTAACACGCCTGTGGCACTGAGGACATTAAAATGTAAAAATAAAAACAAAAGAAATCTAGGCTACTTGAAATATTTCCTCCGTGGCGTGTTTACCACACATACATCCTGTGATTCAGCTCCTTTGCTCACTCAGCCAGTCTCTCAGAGTTCCTAGATTCCTTTGCACCCACCGAACATTTTTTTCAACGTTTTCCAGGGCAACTTGAGTCGCTCTCAGCTGAGATGCCTGTTCTTTGATGGACTCAAAGAACAATTGTACCTGATGATAAAAAAAAAAACAAAAAACACATACGCACACGCACACGCACACGCACACACACACACACACACACGCATGCGTATTAGTGCACACACCCATGCAAACATGCACGCAACAGGAAATTAGACTGAAACACAGATGACCAAACAAGCAAATGCAAATATAGTTTTTCACAGACACTTTCTTTTTCTCACAGTGACAGAAAAGTTATATCCAGTAGTAAGGCTATTGCACACTGTTAATAACAACTCGGGCATATACCAAAGATCCTGCATGTTTTTGTTTTTTGTTTTTTTTCTCAGACATGTTAAAATTTTGAAAGGGCACGATGCTTTGATTTTGTTGCTAATTTGGTATTAATATTCAGTGACACACACATTGAGATAAAGACCAAAAATTACCTTCTAATGAGCTTTTCAAGCTGATATCAACAAATATAATAAAGATAGGGCTACAATATACCAACGCATCATAAAATTGCCTTGTATCATATATAATAGTTAAAATATAAGAGTATTACTTCAGTGAGCTCCTCTGGAGATGAAAACTGGCCTGAGCTGCCAATGATGATGTTTCTAATACAAAATGAGCCCAGTTGGAACCTGCCAAACAGATGAACACACAGAAAAGTCAGACTAATATCACTACATACTGGTACATATGAACGTACTGTTAATCTGGGATTTTTATAGCTGTGAGGTCAGCCATCGTGATATTAAAATATGGACAAATGTCGGTGATGTAATCTGAGGGTCAGTCTCAAATAAAAAAACATTTGCCACTTGCTAATGAGCTAAAAAGGCATATAGTCTTATAGGCCTACACAATTTTCACACCTAGCTCAAAAGACTCTTGATTATTAAAATACAATTTTTTTTCCAGAGTATGTACAGTATATATTTTAATATTATTGTAATGATTGTGTTACAATATTGTATTACTGTAATGTATTGTCAGGCTAACGAAAATGAATTTATCACACAATTACATGGTGCAGTTTACACAACATATAATTGTACTAACTTTTGAACCAGTGTGTTCCAGTTCTTTTTGACAAAGTTCCAGGCTAGACGATGTCCCTGTGGGTTTCTGGCCACCATGAGGATGAGACTTGACAGGTCCTGGGATTTGATCACCTTCCCTTCCAGGCCCAACTCCAACAGTCTGCAACAAAACACACGTATACACACTAGTGTTGGTGACTATACCCCACGATTTTGAACAAGATATGTTATCTACTGAAATATACACGACCTACCACCTTATTACCACATGGTGGCGCCATTAACCATTGTGCAAAATGTAGGAGAGGAATGTGCACCTTTGGAGTTTGTTGGAATCTCTGCTACTGGCCAAGGCTGAGAGGATTTTGTATTTTTGTGCTTCTGAGAGGGAGATGGTGTATGTGTGGAAGAGCGATGCCCAACCATTGTCATCCTGAACTCCAACAGAATACACTGTTTCTGCTACATCAGTGGGCAGACTAAACACAAGCAAAAACATGCATATTAGGGCTTGAGACTGAACCCAATGAAATATGAAATTACATGGTCCAGCCTCATACCAAGAAACGCTGCTCTCAGTGTGACAGATAATATTATGTGTCAAAATGTAATTTCATCAAACACACCTGAGTGTCCCATTGGAATGAAGCCACAGTCTGAAGCTCTGTTGTGCACGCTCCAGACATGAAGGGTCATTCAGGTGGCAAGCCAGTGACAGGACCTCTGCCCTCAGCCGTCGCTCTGATACAGAGCCTCTGTCACTCCATGTCTGTTGGTCAATCACGCCACGGAAGAAACGTAGGATGTACTCCTGCACCAAAGCACAAAAACAGCATCACGCATGGACCCACAAACCATTTCACAATTCACATTAGCTCAACATATTACGCAAGCTGTATATTTTTGTCTTCTTACCGCCAACTTGTGTGTTACATCATGTTCATTCCTTTTCTCCAGCATCCGGTAAAAGGCCTTGAGATAGCCCAGTCCTTGGAGGAGAGGTACTGTATGCGTCTCCAATTGCAGGTAACTAATCAGGTCCAAGGCTTTACTGAGATGCAAATGACCTGCCCTTCAATGACAAACAGCAATTTGTTTTTCAGAGCTTCAGGTAAGGTGCCAATTCAGGTTGAATAATAAAGTTGTTTTGTCTATGTTAATTAAATAATTAAATACACAGAAATAGACAAAATTGTGTCCCTGTTGTTTACAGATCAACACGCACACACACACACACGCGCTTACGTGACCAACTGAAAGGCATTGTGTATCAGGTGAGTCCTGTCTTTGTAGGTCAGAGCGGTGTGGTTTTCCTTCAGTAGCTTGGTCATCTCATCCCAACCACCTCCCTTGTAATGAACCACATAATATCCTGTCATGTCAGTGTTCACCTTCACCCAGCCAACGTCCTCTCCTATGTGTACACTGTCTAAATGACAAATAAAGTAGATATACACAGCATAAAGGAAAGGCATAAATGGATCCACCTGTACATATGAATTGTATTTAGCATATTCTAAACTGACCTGTGTGTGTTGTCATCAGATGTCGATGGATGGTGTTGGAAGCACTTGTCTTGTATGTTAGAGGAATGTGCCACAGGTAACTATATGACAGAAGAGAATATCATTCTTAAAATATGCAACCTCAAGTTAATCTTGACATTTACTTAAAATCAAACTCTTGTTTGTGATGGTAACCAGAGTATGAAAGTAAAAAGAGCAGAGAAGCAATAACAGTATTAAACCAAGTGTATATAAATGGGAAATTTAAAAAATGTGCACAGGTTGCACACTCACCCCTGCTGCAGTTTAGACCAGAGGGGATCAGAAGGCAGGACTGTCCTCAGAAACCTGTCCTGTTTAAGGAGAAGACGAGACCCCTTCCTTGTTACAGTGATCAGAGGAATACCTTTCTGCAGAGTCCAAGTGTTCATTATGGTTCTCAGGTCCAGGTGTTCCCCTGCAAACAGATACTGTAGGACACACAGAGATCAAATCATCCAATCACACCAAGCCCAATAATATGAAAGTTAGGAGAGTTAACTGAAGAGAACATTTTAAACCAGGGAGCTGGTGTTCAATATTGTGTATGTTACTTACAGCATTCTTAAAGGCCTGGCTGCTGCTGTAGCAGTGCTTTCCTGAAATGAAGTCCTCATCTGAACATGTCTGAGCAACAAAACAAGATTACAGTCAAAGCTTCATTTCTGAACTTCTATCCATGCTAAAAGAATAGACAAAGTGTTTTGCATGTTGTAGGCCATTTTGTACAAATCACAAATAGCTTTTACTACTGCTGAAAGTTCCTGAAAGCACATCAAAATGGTTTTCCTACCTTCTAGAATACCACTGAATTTAACTCATTTGTACATAGTATGAAAATCAACTTGCATACTTAAAACGGCTATCATGATTATTTTTGACAAAGCTATATCCTCATCATGTGATAATTTAGTTTCAGGAAGGTACTGAATGTTGTTGCACAGCAGAGCAGAGTATATTTTTCAAACCAAACTCTACTTACTGTAGTGTCAGGTACAAATAAAATAATTGTAATGTGAATAAAAGCAAAATAATGTTCACTATCATTAATTAATCAATTCAACCAGCTTTCAAGTCTCCGTGAGTTTTATAACATAGTCAAAGAATGGACAACAATGGCTGCCTTGAAGCTGGAAGGAACAGTCAAAATCTAAAACTCTGAGGCATACAGAAACACATGAAATCTATGACATCATTCTTTGTTCTCTGTCTGTTTAGCTTAAAAAATGGAGATTGAAAACAAAACAATTAAACAATTAATGTAGTATTCATTTCATTGAAAATTTTGACAAATACAGAATTCTGTCTGTTTCTCTGATTAAAAAAAAAAAAGATGACATTTTACAGTGCATTACACAATGCATTACATGTAATATGAGTGTGTTATTTATTACATTTGCTAGACTGTCCCACAGGTCCTGGCTGCGTGTGTTAATGTACTTATATCTGCGGAGGTATCTCACAATCCCGCTCTGGAACACATCATCTGTCAGAAAGTGTCGAAGCATGTGTAGAACACACGCTCCCTAATGGAATGGAGAGGGAAAAGGTTTACATAAGTAATAAACCACTAGAGGCCATGCTGTAGGTTGGTTTAAAGTAATTTAGATTAGTTATGTGAAAAAGGTGATTTTCTGTTACAATATATATGCATACAAATAAACAGTGTGTAGTCACACACTGAAAAAAATGCTACTTTGAATTTACTTACCATTCTTATATGTCAAGTGGTTGCATATAATAAATTTATTTAGATTCGTCTATATATTTTTAAGTTGACTGTATTTAATATTTATAAAAAATTTCAGTGAAATTAAATTTGTAGTTTTAGCTAAAACAAATTGTGTAGATTTCACTTAAATTTCCTTAGTCATTCCAAATAGATCTATGTTGAGTGTATTTAAACACATTTTGTAAGTTGACCTGTTGGTCAGCAGCTTGCTTCTCTAACCTTTAGGCCACCACTGCCCATTTAACACAGTTAACACAGATTAATGTCATACTTTATCATAGGAGACAGTGTCAAACATCTCTTTGATCTGAGTAGGGCTCTCTGCTGGGCTGGATATCGGCCGGGAAGAGTTTAATGAATCTTGGCCAACCGCTGCAAAACAGGTATCCAGTAGATATTCCTCCTACAAGGTTGCACAAAGAGCAGGATCATTAAACCTCTCTCATGGGCTTAATATTAATCTATCATGCTCAATCAAAGAGGATGACACATACCACTCTGAGTTCAGGGTAGGTGGCCTCTACTGAAATGTACTCCATGTATCTGGCAAATCCTTCATTCAGCCATATATCGTTCCACCACTCCATGGTCACCAAGTTGCCAAACCACTGCAGACAAACCACATTTTGAGTTTAACAAAGTGCTTTATGAGCATCGCAACCATATAAGCCAAATAAACAGTAAATCCATCTCATTAAACTGTAGACACGCTGTCACCTGATGGGCCAGCTCATGGCCAATCACCATAGTAACCCAGAGTTTATAAGAGGCAGAGGATGTCATGGGATCAAAAAGAAGGCTGGTCTCTCTGTAAGTGGTTAGACCCCAGTTCTCCATTGCACCGGACTGGAAGTCTGGAATAGCTATTAGATCTGAGGGAAGGACACCATGGGAAGAATGCGTCAGGGCAGAAAAGTGTAGAAAGGAGAAAATAAGAGGCACAATTTGCACAGAAAAGCAGGAAATCCTTAGCAGCTTGGTTACAGAAAGCTTTAGTAAAGGTTTACCTTGTTTGGGTAGTGGGTAATGGATGTTAAAGTATTTCTCATAGAAGTCCAGCATTTTGACTGCAACCTCCAGGGCATAGTGGGTCTGCTGCCACTTCTCAGGGGCAGCATAGACTGACACCTATATACAATGTATAAAGAACCAAAGACATCTGTAAGTGAAAGAAAGATTTTTCTGTATTGTAATGCTTCACTTTTAGACAAGGAATGAAGCTAAAGTAAACATCTTCAGTGAGAACATACCTGTACCCCAGATGATGTTGTTGCAGTCACAGATTTAAAGTCACAGATGACAAAAGCAACTAGGTATGTGCTCATCTTCACACTTGTAGCAAACTGATCCTCCAGCAGGCCACCATTTACTTCAACTGTATTCTCCTGAAACGTACAGAAATGGCATTAATAGAGTATTAATTATCGCACACATTTCAACATGTGTATTAATTAATGTAGAAAGTCTCACATAAGCAACATACTCACAACAGGCATATTGGAGAGAGAAATATACTCTGGGCTCCTCCTGATCTGTATGGAGTAATGTGCTTTGAAGCCTGGCTCATCAAAACAAGGGAATGCCATCCGAGCACTAGTGGGCTCAAAGTGAGTTGAAGCTAAAGTTCTGAGCAGAGAAAGCTGTCAGCAGATGCTGTACAGAGAAAACCTCCCGAACATATGTGAAGCTTTACTAAGCTTGCTTATGAGTGATGAGATAATCTACCAAGTCTTACCTGATCTCTCCACTGCTGGTTCTGTAGGTGCTCTTATAGAAGCCATAGAAACCTTCTGCAAGTCCTGCCCCAAACTCCATATGTAAGAAGTACTTTTGTCCACTGCTGAGCACCTTGCGAGAGAAAATACCCACCTGCTCATGGACAGGGTTGTGAAGAACAGGAAGAACCTATGCAGAGAAAAGCAGTAGATTAAAACATTTCCAGTTTCATTTTCTAGTCTTAATAGCTCAGTATGGGACAGATGGATGAAAGGTTTGCACGTGTACAGTAAGCTATATCAACATGACTGTATTATGGGTCCATTATACAGTAGGTAACAAAGATATGTGACAGTGACCTACAGAAATAACTTCTCTGCATTCACAAATACCTGGTCAGACAGATGAGCAAGGTTTTGGTCCAATATGGTGGCCTTGGAGATCTGTAGACCCTTGCTGTGTAATACAACCCAGTTGGTATTGTTTTGGACATCAATCTGGATCTGCACTGATCCAGTAAAACTAAGAGTTGTGAGGTTGGGATGCAGGAGGAGGTGGTAGTGAAGTGGAATGATGTATCTAAAGTAAACAAATGCATGCTGCATTTATCAGACTCAAAATCTGGTGTTCCAGCAATTTTCTTGACAATTTTCTGTACATCACTATAAAAAACAAGAATACCTCGGCAAGCGCAGATGGCTCCATGGGAAGGACAGATTGCCTGTATCCAAAAGAGACTGCTCTCCTGTGGGGTGGGGAGGAATTGATTCCTGTTGTGGATTCTGGCTGGGCTGAGACCCAGTCAGAGACACGTGGACTACAGACAACACTAACAACCTCACTGCGGCCATTGCAGAGGAAATGTCCTACATTCAGTCATAGATTTTGTCACACAGTCAGTGATGCAGGACAAACAAAAATGTCATGCAGGCTCAGTGAAAATCTTAAGACTTTTTCTTTTAATCCTGAAAGACACAGATAAAGGACACATTGATCTCTCAAAAAGAAACAATATATACACAATATCACTATTATTTCCGTGGTCAAATCAAATATGTTACAATGCATTACAAATACCAGAAAACAGATAATATCTTGGCTCGAGCAATAGTTTTATGACCATATTTACATTTTTATTACATATATGATTGAAGAAGTTGACTTAGACATCAGAAATAATACTTAGTCTTTGACATTTGATCATAGATTTATAGATATATGGTTATTTTTCTGTTTTGACACACTGAGTCTCATGATGATGTTGATTGAACTACCACAGATTGCCTCATTATTAAAACACTGAACAAAACAAGAAAACAAACCATTATCCAACTTTGATCTATAATTTCAGTAAGATGAGTTTGCAATTTAATAAGACAGGGCTTTATCCTGGCCTTCCCTCTTCCAAGATGTCTATCTAGTACTGCCAACTTGAATTTAATAATCCAATGTTCATTCATTTTGGTTTCCTCAATGTTAAATGTTAGACAGGAAAATTATGTTATGGTTCTGCCACCTAAGCTATCGCACTTTACATTTACACTGATGTTGCTATACCTTTTTCAGTCTTGTGCTAGTAAAGCAGTTAAGTTCCTTATATAGAGAATGCTGAAAATAAAACATTACAAGAGGCCAGTTGAACCTGTGCACAACCTTTCAGGAGATTTCATGTCGTGTGTAAAGTAATCAGGTGTCATGTGTGAAAAAAATAAAGTGGGTAAAACAAAAACAAAAAAAAAGGTTAAAAAAAACAAAATCCGACACCCCTAAGGGGATATGGAAGAAAAAAAATGAGTTGGAGGTAAAAAAAAAAAAAAAAAAAAAAAAAAGTTAGTTGGAGGTTAAAAAAAATGTTTTTTTTCTCTGTTTTTTTTTTCTCCTTGTTTTTGTTTTCTCGGGTTATTATTTTTCTATTTCTGTTTTTTTTCCTCTTTTGAAACGTACTAAAAATAGGGCAAAGCTACATCGCATGCAACGGAGCTGTTTTGCTACTGTTTGAAGAACGATTTCCGATTAGGTAAATGCTAATGCTAGCTAGCAGCTAACGTGTCTGTGACTGTACCCACTACAAGTTCCGATGAAAAAACAAGTCAGTGAATAAAGTCACTAACTCACTACTACTTTTGACAATGTTCTAGTGTTTGGCAATTCCAACAGTGTATTTTTGTGCATTTATAATGGTTAATTCTTTTAGGACGTTAAGTTAACTCAAACAATAGCAAAACAGCTCCATTGCATGCGCAATAGCTTTGAACCTATTTTTAGTAGTTTCAGAACAGAAAAACAACAAACAAACAAAGCAAAAGAAAACCCCGAGGGAAAAAAAAAACAAGGAGAAAAAAATTAGGGAAAAAAAAAAGTTTTTTTAAAAAACCTCCAGCTGATTTTTTTTTAACCTCAACTAATTTTTTTTCTTCCATGTCCCCTTAGGAGCGTCGTTTTTTGTTTTTTTTTTAACCACTTTATTTATTTATTTATTTTAACCCACTTGTAAAGCATAAAACAGAATCAAACAGCCGGAGCGTCACTTCCATGATACTCATTGGTCTTCGACATTACGCCCAGTGCTGCCTCTGGTGGGCAGAAGCTATATTGCAGATACTCTGTTCCTACTGTATAGTATTGATGCAATACAGTTCCCAACCACTGAGGCATCACCGCCCTCAGTGCTTTTGAGTAGCTGCCGCGCTATCTTGAATTTTGCATGTATTTAGTTTGATGGAAGTTGCATGACATTCTGCAGTTTAAGTTGTGATTTTATTACTTTATACACAGCTGACATCGATATGAAATCTCCTGAATGGTTGCGGAGAAGTTCAAATACCTCCCTCCCCATGAGATCGTTATCCCGAAAAGGAACACAGTTGCACATAAGGTACGACTCTCCTTATCTGACCACTCCAGGGCCGTAATGCGTGTAGCGATTCCTACAGCAGGGCCAGTGACACATGATTTTCCACTGCGACCAGATCAAGGTGAGGACAGAGCTATTACTGTACGGTGACAACAGCTGCAGAACCATAGCTTCAGTTCATACCAGGCTACAGGGCTCTAGATATAATATACCATGATGAACAAAATCTACAGCATTTAGTTACAATAACTGAAGCAGTATATTAAGTTAACATTAAAATGTTTCTCCTATGTTTTCTTTAAGGGGGATCTCATAAGAGAAATATCAGTTTTTCAGTTACCTCAGTTTAGCGTGATCATCCTTTTCAGCTTTCACTTTCTCTTTCAAGCACTGCTTGATCCTGCTTGTTATGCGTGGGGAGGGAGGGAGAGAGAGTGTCTCACTGATTAACTTATTAAATAGCAGTCCACTGGTTGTCCCTGTTGGTGTTAGAAGATGCAGATGTTGATGTTACTACACACTGTAAAATGTGACAAGTTGATCTTACTTAAAAAAAAAATCTAGGAAACCAATTGCCTTGAAAAAGGAAATATAACTATTAGTTTTAAGCTACATTTACGTTTTTTTTTTGTCTACTGGAACTTAAAACTATATAGTTATATTTACTTACCCTTTTCGAGGCAATTGGTTTCCTAACTTATTTTAAGTAAGATCAACTTGTCACATTTTACAGTGCAGGGAGATATTATGAATATATTTAAAACTGGGAGTAGGACTGTACTTCAATTTTATCAGTGAAAAAAGAAACAGTGCAGTTCAACACCAGTTTTCCTTTCAGTGTGTGTGTGTGTGTGTGTGTGTGTGTGAGAGAGAGAGAGAGAGAGAGAGAGAGAGAGCAGGTGTCCCACAAGCATGTTGTGCATGTCTTTACAGTTCAGCTGATCCATTCACCCACAGCTGTGCACTCAGAAGCTTCTAAGAGATATGATCAATTTCTTCCTTTTATACCCTCATGTTCATTTATATTTCAGCCATTAGTGAGAAAAAGTGAGGTTCATGTGATGAGGACTGTTTG
The DNA here is from genome assembly GCA_014773175.1 of Lucifuga dentata. NCBI lineage: Eukaryota > Metazoa > Chordata > Actinopteri > Ophidiiformes > Bythitidae > Lucifuga > Lucifuga dentata. The sequence continues at coordinate 220,618 of VXCM01001469.1, read as the reverse complement.
AATTTAAAATTAATAAACTTTTCATTTGTTGAATTTACCTGTATTATGTCCATGAAGAAACACATTCAGGTAAATTTTTCCATTTTTTTCATTTTAAATCTCATTGCCCCCCCCCCCCCCNCCCCCCCCCCCCCCATGTGGGTGTGTCTGTGTCTGTGTTTCTGTGTGTGGTTTTAGGTCACATCAAGAGTTGAGAATCCCCATAATGCAATGCTCATGTACTTGCTGGCACATGAGCATTACCTGCTCACACACACACACATATACACACACATATATCACAAGGCGGTGATCACAGTCCAGCCACTGAGACCAAAATGGCAGAACCATCCAGGGGCCTCTTTTACCTCCCTATCATCTATTTATGGACAGGTGAGAGTTTATGATTTTTGCATTATTCTGCTATATGCTTTACCTCAGTTTAAGTGGAGAAAAAAAAAGTCGTTTGCTAAAAATATTTCATTTTCAGAAGGTGTTCACAAAACATTGTTGGGTTTATTCAGTGGGGGTTGAAAGGTTTTTAAAAGACAAAGTCAACTGATTAAAGTTACAAGGTTTCCACGTGGGTTTAAGAAATGTGCATAAATGAAAGTGGAAGTATATCTGTTTTTATGCTAAATGCAGGAAGATTTAATTCCAAACTGGCACATATTTACTTTGGAAAATTGCCACCACCTGACATTAATCAGACATTAATGTTTGGAAAAGAAATTCTGTCCTCACAAGCTGAACCAGTCTCATGCCATAAGGAGATTTATTAAGGTGATATCCAACATCAATTGTTACTCACACTGTGCTTAATATTCTCTCTTCCTCTCTCCATGTGGTCTTCTTCTGCCTGGGACAGGAGGCGTGGAGGGTGATGTGCTGGCATCTCTGGCTCCTCCTGTCCATCAGTCAGGCGAAAGGTTGGGCTGGACCCTTTTAATCTGTATGGTCAGTGATCTCAGGAGAGGGCACCTAGAGGTCAGCTGGAGATCATCATCAGAAGACCATACATCCATCATGCCCTACAGCTTTGTGGTTGGCAAGCAGGGCAGCAGGCGCAGTGCCATAGCGATAATCACCGTGGCAACCAGTGACTGGCCATCATTCAGTTGTTCTGTGAGCCGTCGACGACATCCCAGAATCAAGAGCAGACACCACTCTACCTCCTCAGGTAGGACTGCGTGTTCATCTGTAAGGAGTTCAAGATCATGGTTGTGTTCTTACTCTCAAGTGGAAGTGGCCTTTTTGTTTAACATTTTTAAGTAAGTCCTCAAAGCATTTTTATAATTTCAGATGATAACAGTGAGATTTGCTACGATGATGAAAAGGCAAAAGGTAAAATTTGTTTGAAAGCTTTTTTTAAATTCCTTATGACCCTTCCAGACGCAGGTCCTTATGTTGGTCTGTGTGATTTGCTCTCCAGATGCTGGCAGGTGGACCAATGAGGTGTCTCTCCTGGCCATGAGACTGCTTTTTCTGAAGACCCTGGTTTTTAATACTCTGATGACTACTTATACTGTTATTAAGTGGTAAGAAGACGAGTCTCTGTTTGTCCTAACTGGATCAAAGTGGTGACAATGTAGCATAGAAGCAGCTGTAAACATACAACGTCTGCAGTTTCAGGGAAGGAGATACATAAAATACATGTGATGTGATGAGTGCATACGAATGTTTTATCTAACTCTGAAAGGACTTAATATACTTAAAGTGTTATAAAGATTTTAACATATTTGATGTTTCAGATTGTTGGAACTGAAGAGTTACTGATGTGAGACCTTTAAGAGACATCAAACCCAGAGGTTTTCAAGTTTCAAGTTTTCTTGGAAGCTGCTGAGTACATTCCATGCTTGTCTTCATGAGGATGGTATTATGCTGCGTGACTGGAAAGTGTCATGGATATCATATCACTGGAGAAGCACAAATATTTTGGCGCGTCTCTTTCAGCCTTTTCTCATAAACATCCCAGGTGTGCATGACTGTGGCAGTTGAAAACCGGTTATGTTTGTGAGGCCAAACCTGGTATCTGATCAAAAGCTAACCTCAGACAGATGGGTTAGTGTGCATGCCATATCTATGTGTGTTTTTGTGTGTAGATTCTTAATAATAATTCAGTCTGAAACCATTTAATGGCTAAAAAAAAAAAAAAAAAANAAAAAAAAAAAAAAAAAAAACGTGGGGAAAATTTTGTTCAATGTTTTTTGAAGTTTGCAACAAATACAATGGTGTGCAAAAGTTTGTCATTTTGTATGCCTGTTTTAAATTTTTGATAGTCCTGTTGAATGCTTAATAAACAGAAAGTAAGCTTATTCTGTTTTGCCTTTATTTATTTTTTTTTAAATAAAACACTTGCACATGTTTTTTTCCTGTGTTTTTTTCTTTTAGAGCGCCTCGAGTAACACATTGACATAGCAACAGAGCACCACTAGGTGGCAGTACAATCACGTGACATTTGTTAATTATCCAACAGCAAGAATATGGAGCTCAATTTCCTCTACAGAACACTACGTTCATAAATAAGTTAAGTATTTCAACACTGACCAGTCACTCTTCACCAAACTGACATTCACACATGACTTAAGAGATCACAATGCCAAAAAACTGAGCAGAAGCTTACACAGGTAACCAAATAGGACATTTACAGAATGTTACATGTTAGAAAGGCTCATAGTCTTAAGGGTTGGTTATTTCTACCTGGTATCAAATGGCATACATTTCCCATAACACATTGCTGAGATATACCTCAGTAGATACTTCCAAAGTTTTTCTCAGTGATTTGGAGTGTTTTATCTGCAGTATCTTACACATATTCCAGTAAAGAGCAGCTCATCAGTAGCAAGTTTAAAAATGGGAGAGGGAAATTGTGGAAGGTAAGGGTGCTGGTTTGGGGGAAGTTATGATTTCCTTTGTACATAAAAGCTGTTTGTACCTCTTTGACAATGCCCCCATTATCTGTCTGTCTTTGGCTCAAATTTGCACAACACGCTGAGGAACATACCGTACGTGAGCCAGTCTAGTCACAGCCTACTGGAAAAATATGGGAATGCATTTGACACGGATCTCAAAGGAAATGCCAGATCCAAGTGTGTCACCGTTTGGTTTAAAAAAAAAAAAATATTTGCACGCGCACACNAAATGCCAGATCCAAGTGTGTCACCGTTTGGTTTAAAAAAAAAAAAATATTTGCACGCGCACACACACACGCACTCACCTCACACAAAATTGAAATCAGGACTGATGACAAACAACAAATTCATACAGCAACAAAATGATACAAATGACATTTGCTGTGACAATATTCATAATACATTCAACAGAGAACAACTCACATTAACTGACTTCAAATCAGAGGCTGTGTCAACTAAGCTAATGGAAAAATAATGCATTTCTGCAAAATGTCAGCTCCTCATATCCACCAGACTTTCATATTGACAGGATCTATAAACAACTTTTTAATTGGTCTCCAAATTAAAAAGCAGTTTGGAGATTTTTGGTTGGTGAAGTGAGTGGAAAAACACTGATGTGGATTTGTTAAAAAAAAAAAAAAAAAAANAAAAAAAAAAAAAAAAAAAAATCAACATAAAGTGCTTCTGTTAACACAAACATCCTCGGTCTGAGGTATTCAAAAACAAAATGACACCAAACATCACAAAAAGAATCAAAACCTATTTCACTACACTGTGCACTGAAGACAAAATAAACTATTTACAGTCAGGAGTGTGTATCCATATCATGTGATACATAATCATATCATTCACACATACAGGAACGCTTGTGTCATTATCAGTGCTGTCATATCCCAAGATGAAGACAGACTGTGTAAGCCATCAGCAAGTCTCTTGTGTTATTCCCCAGAAAGCTGATTCTGCAAGCTGGCCCTTGCAGTAACACACTATTGGTGTTGCCAGTACTTCCTGTGCCTGTTGGTGGTGGTGGTGGTGGTGGTGGCGGTGGTGGGTGGGTGGTTGCCACCTCTTCAAAAAAATCAACCAGTGTCCAGTAAGCCTGATGTTTCCTCAATGGCAGAGGAAGATTAGTATCAGCGCTCAGCAAAACACTCCTAAAACTCTCTTTCTAGTGCACATAACATACACACATCACACATGCAATCACAACACCCAGGCACACTCTGACTCTCACTCGCACAAGCACACATCAATGCAAAGGCTCTACATCAACACCAAGCTCAGAGCACAAAGCAGAAGCAGAGCAAGGTGTTTGATAGGCTGACAATCAAGGTGCGAGGCAGCGGTGGCAGAGCCACGAGGGTAAATCCTCCATCTGTCCCGGTGCGGGTGAAGACTCTCCATGTCCTTCAGGGCACTGTATGCCGCCACTGTAAAGTTAGCATCCCCAGTGGTCAGGAGATCAAACACACAAGAGTGGAAGTAAATGTCCTGCACCTGCAGCTGCTCCTTGCAGCGTTCCCGTGCCCCCTCCATACTGAAAACCTTTGGGATACTGTAGGAGGATGCTTGTGTCTGTGGGTAGTGGACAGGCCAACGCAGCTGCTGAAGCTGTAGGCCAAGTGCAGGTGGGGACAGGGGCAGGGGTAAGTGCCCCCCCTGGTCAATGCGTTCCCCATTGGGGCATCCATTCAGACAGAGCTGCAGGTCCTGGCTGGCATCGTAGGCCTGGGCCAGCTCCTCAGGGATCCGCACCGCGAGGGTCAGGTAGCGACCCAGCTGCCGAACAACAACAGTTACACCAATGTAGCCGGCATGCAACTCTACATGGTGCCCTGGGCTGCGCTCAGAGATCCACAGCGCTCGAACCTTCCCTGTGCCACCTTCTGCACTAGACGATGTGTGGATGGGGTCTCCACTGCTCACAGTGCCATCATCAAAGGCAGCAGGGAGGTTATCTGTGACAGCCTGGTAGACCCTCTGGTCTGTACAACCCTCATAGGGCTTAAAGATAACAGTGATCTATAGAGGGAGAGAGGGAACATCAAGAGTTGTAGTTAGCAATTTTGAGGTGAAAGTGTGTTCATTGAATCTTAAATGATTACTAAAAGAAATGAATATTTACACACTTTACTGCCACAAAATTAATATATCATCCAGGGACAGAGCAAACTTTCATCAAGGAGAAGAGCTAATAACTCTGTCTCACACATTCACAGAATGCAACACACATATTAACATGCACCCACTACACGTTATTGACTCTAATCAAACTACATTTCAGAAATGACTAAATGGCTTTTTAACAAGTTGTAATTTGACACAGCTATGCAAACATGCTGACACACACATACACACACACATATAAAAACACATAGGGCTCCACAGTGGTGAGTGGAAGCAGTGGTGGATACAGGGTGTGGTGTGAGCATTACGGTTAGCACTAGCATCACAGTTCCGGTGAATGGCTGCTTTATTCACATGACAGCCGTGAGGAATGAGGCCTGGCAGGCCATTAAGTCTGGAGGGCTGTTAACGTGTGTGTGTGTGTGTGTGTGTGTGTGTGTGTTTCCCTAATAATCATGACTAATAACCTGCCCCACCCCTGACACAAGGTCAAACCTTCAGCTCCAGCATGCAGCAACCATACTATTTGCTTAATGTGAGTGTGTATCTGCCTGCGTGTGCATGACTAAGTGTATGCATGCATGTGTATGTGTGTTAATAATTAAAGCTATCGACTCTGCTAGAGAGGGCAGATCATTGGGGAAAACATCAACATACTTTCTTAAACACCACAAAGATCACCTCATGTGGCTCATCATCCATTTGTTAGTGTGTTTTGCCATACAGTGATAAGGACCTTTAACATACATAGTGGTTTAAGCTGGTTACTGCTGAGTGCAAGGAGTGTCACACATACATACAAACACACATGTACACAGTGGGTCCTTTCACACATCTCATTCCATGTTATTAGAAGTCAGGTTATAAACAGCCATTAACTAAGTTAGGTTTCCAATACTGCCTCAGTCACAAGAGACAGTCACAAGATCAGACTGTCCTCCTCACACCTGTGAGTCTGTGTGTAAGCAAGAGGGAGAGACAGTGGATATAGTGAAGGGAGAGAGAGAGAGAGAGAGAGAGAGAGTGTCCAGCCTCACACTAATAACATTTCTTANTGAAGGGAGAGAGAGAGAGAGAGAGAGAGAGAGTGTCCAGCCTCACACTAATAACATTTCTTACTCTGAGACACAGAAAAGCATCTTAGAAGTCATTAGCCTAGCAGCCTAGAAGTTACAAAGAAATAAAAGACACAATAAACTTGATTACACCAGATGCTCTCACTTGAGAAAATCGTGTAGCCTTAATAACAGCTAATTAGACCCCAAAGCACATTACTGTCGCTCCGTCTGCTCCCTCCTCACCTTATTAGTTGCTGTGGCACTAGAGCCAGTTACCACTGGAACATTTGTGACTTGTACTGAAAGATAGTCATTATCGATTAGAGGCCACGCTCCCTCGACCTTACAAGTCTGGAAGCTGTCCTTAAATGTCCTCAGGTGGGGGTCCCCAAAAAGTCCGCAGAACAGGTATCCAGGCCGAGAATGGCTGTGGCTGTGGCCATGAGCATGGGAGTGTGTGTGTCCATGTGTGTGGGCATGCTGGGTGCGACTGTGATAATTGCAGGGCTCATGGTGGACCTCTGGGTGTGTGGAGGAAGTGGGTCCATCTCTGGAACAGTTCCTCTGGCTCATAAGGTCTGAGATGCCAAGCACAGCTGAGTGGAAGACTAGGTTACCCCGGCAGGACTTTGCCGTCCTCTGAGTACATGCTGAGTATGCCCGTAAAGCCTTGCAAAATTCAATGTCAAAGCCATTGATTGCTGGTGTGAGGTGGGAGGTCAAGGAGACAAAATCAGTAGTGCACTTTTGGATACGGCACTGAGGAGAAACCACCTGGCACTTGCCTGCAGAGGACACAAAAAGAGAATGAGTCAAAAAATGCTCTCAGTACAGCAATATTATTACAGCAACAGTAATGGTGGGACTGCAGGGTGGACAGCTGAAAACATTCTAAAAGAAACACACTTAGCATGTCTAATAATTTAGGTGTGTGCTACACTAAGAGCTACATCTAGCCTGAAATGGAAAGTTTATATTCATGACTACCTCACCTCACCCCACCCTCTCTCTCTCTCTCTCTCTCTCTCTCTCTCTCTCTCTCTCACACACACACAAATTGAAGATAACTAAGATTAGTGTGAAGAAGTATTTGATCTTAAACACACAATACTACCACTCTGTTACAATCAAACCTAATAAAAGTGGAAGAGAACATGCCGCAGTTTGAAAGTGGTGATCAATCAGCCTTGCCACTCTGTGAGTGTAATAAACCGGAAGTGTCATAAACCAAAGATCAGCCAGGGAGACATAGATAAAGAATATTTTCACACAAGGAGTGAGATAATACTGCTTATACAGCCAGGGTGTGGTGAAAAGGCCATAGACTACAGCTCTTAAACATGTAAGGTGTTGTAGACAGGGGAACCTTAACAGTCGAGGGCTGCTCTGCATACATAATGGCACCATGAAACTTCCAGACAAGACATTGTTAGAGGCATACTGATTCAATAATCCACAGTCAAAAATTAACCTTGATTTGATATTAAGTCCAGAGATTTTTTTTTTTTTTAAACAAGTCAGCTATAACCAAGGNAACCTTGATTTGATATTAAGTCCAGAGATTTTTTTTTTTTTTAAACAAGTCAGCTATAACCAAGGTGTTCTCATGCTGAGGTAAGAAAATGTATTCAGACTGATTATTTCTGTCCCCAACAAATAAGAACAAATTACATCAGAATTGTCCCTGGTGTTTTGTCTATTGCTACATTTCTGAGAGCAACAAGGGTCGAACAAGCCTTTTATATCATAGATCATCAGAGGGAGAGAGAGAATTACAGAGAGAGAGAGAGAGAGAGAGAGGGAGATTAGAGGGCAGACCTAATGCATCAGTCACAGCGTGCTCCTATTAGATTAGGCCAGAGAGAGGCTCTGCAGTGTATGGGCAGCTGCATTCACACGCACGCACATGCACACATACACACACAGATCTTCTGATGGTGGTATGATCTCCTCATGGCCAAGCAAACTAGAAAGTACATGGTCTTTACTAAAATATACCCATAATGTCATACAATCACTTTCACACCCACAAACTACTGCAATTACACACTTACACATACCCATAAACACACACACAATCCAGCTCTCCTTTGCACAATTGGAGTCAGAGCATGAAGGAATCAGGCTACACCATTTGGGGGCAGTAGTGTTCTGAGTATTAAAAAATCAAAAATCAGGTTGTGGGGTACAGATCCCCACTCACACCACACTTTAGAATCTCTCTCCTGCCTGTTAAATACTAACACCAACCCGCAGACACACACATACACAAACAGTCTGCCTCCCATGTCAACCACCACTGTACAGACGGTCTGAGGACTGAGGACACATTGTCTCTTCTTTGACTGGCGCACCAACAGCCTCCTTCTTTTCCTTCTATCTGCCCGCAGTACGTAAATGCCATTCCCAATCTAATCAGAGCGGGTTTATTCTCTTTCAGAGGGTAGTGGAATAATGAGCTGCTCTAAAAACACAAAAGTGCTCATTCACCAACATTTCACAGCAGGGTGACGTACCGAGAAAAGAGTCTACTCTTTAAACGAAGGACTCCGATTCAAACTGCGGACTTATGTAAAGGTTCAAACCGCTTCTATTGCCGAGAATCTGCTGAAGTTTCATTGAGCAAGAGAGTGAACCTACCTATAGCAAGCACCTGGGGTGTTTTTCTAAAGCTGATCCCGTGCTTTAGTCTCCCTGAACAAAAAGAGAATTTCCCTATGAGGATCAATAATTTTCCATCTATCAATCCACATGGCCAACGATTATTAAAATAAAATCTTCATTATGTTGTTTGAGGCTTTTCAGAATCTCCCTTTTGTGAAGACGCTTTCTTAAGCTCCTGTCAAAATATGCATAGCTGCAGTTTCAAAGAAAATTCAATTCTTCTATGCATATAAATAAGCAGTTTGTGGTAAGTAGAGTCAAGGTGATGAATACTAAATTGACTTGAAACTATTGTTAAGAGACTGAGGAAGAAGATAAACTCCTCATGCGAACAACTAAGGCATGAGAGCCATTCAACACATCCAGAGCCTAGTTTGCTTCATCCCTGGGGTAAGTATATAATATAGACACAATAAAACTTTCAGCTAGCCCTCACCACTCCTTCCATATCCTTCCACAATATTAACCTTTCTTTTTTAATCCCATGCTTTGAAATAGAC
>VXCM01001469.1:182341-211356 GCA_014773175.1 Lucifuga dentata | reverse complement strand
CCCCTTCCCCATTGTGTGTATGGTTTCATCCCTTCCTTTCTTTTCTTTCAAGTCTCATCTCAGATTTTTGTCCAGCTAGAATCATTTGCCTCCATCAGCACTATTCTGTTTTCAGCCTTCAGCCCTCATGAGGTCTCTGTTCTTAAACCAGTCTCATTGCCCCCTGGACATCTCTCAGCCTGTATTCCCCACATAGCGCTCTTGAGACTCCTTCTATCCAATCAGACAGAGGTCAAAAAATCTACAAGCTGGTTCTCCAGGCTTGGCTTAGCTCAGCTGAGGATTCTTTGTCTCCCTATCCAGCAGCCTCCAACTTCTGTGATCTCAAGAGATCAGAAAAGAATCTACTGGGATTGTCTCTCAACCAAGTGAATGGCTTCTGAAGTGCTTATTGATCACCTTGTTGTGCACTCTCTCACACACCAAGCTCAAATCACACAAACAGCCCTCCAAGCATAGAGATACAAAGCTTCACAGGAGCTCAGTACTGTGTGTATCATCCTTATCTCTCATCCAGACACTCAGAACTCTGAACAATAGTCAACATTTCATACAAGGATACAGCCATTCCTGCCTTCTTGTTGACGCAGACACAAGAAGCTGATGTGTGGTCTACTAACAATATAATACTTCTAAATCTCATGCAATTTCCAAGTTATAATACAAATCTAATGGCTAAACAGACTAAATAATGCACATTCTTTCCACATGATACATGTGTACCAGAAGGTGCCAAGAGGGTCTTTAATGTGAAGTGGGTCTGTCCGTTCCCACCAGGCAGAGGTGGATTTGTCTCGCTGCCTTAGTCATGTTAAACTAATTACTGAAGGTGTGACTGCTCAACAAACAGCAGCCACAGCAGTCAACCCCCTGAACACACAGCAACACACTGACATGGCCAAAGAAGCAGATGTTGCACAAAAAAGATATGTATATCACGACTAAAAACACCACAAAATAATCTGTGGAAAAGGCTCATGTTTTTTATGTTAGTAATTCCATACATTTTGCTCACAAACTCTACCTTTATTGTATACTTTTTTTCTTTTTTGTTTGAACCTTGGCTGGGGCTGGAATCTGATCAGCTTTATTTTGGCGAGTAGAAGACAAAGAACTAATGTAAAAAGAAATGGTCAGAGGCAATAATTTATTTATTTTTTTCTTTAAAAAAAGCCTACTTTGTGAAAATTAGGTCAGTTTAATACCATTTATTTCAGGCATTAGTTAATTTAGCGTATGATTTATGTAAACTCTATAGTACACTACATCTCTGAGCCCAACTCTTACATATAAATAGATCTATACTGAGAGACATATTCAACCAGACACTGATATTGCTCTGGAAAAAGTATTCTGTAATATATGGACATGAGGAGAAGTAGTCACCCTTCTCTTCCCCTCCTCCATGAGCCATTAAGGGGCAGACAGGAGAATGACGGCCCAGGAGAGAGGAGGAGAAACTCGATCCGTGCTCAGACTGCTGCACTGCCGCTGGAGAGAGAGCCATTGTCAGGCAGCACTGGGCCCAGTACTACAATACCGGTCAAATACTGATTACAAGCACTTAATCACAAATAAGTTATATCGGATCACTATTTAAAGCAACACGGTGAAGAAAAATGTTGTCACTCTGGATGTAGTTGTTGTGCAGCGCTGCGCAATTAGTGCCAAAACTGGATAACAAAGTGCGTAATATCAAGAACTAGTTGCGATTAAGACCGAGAGCTGTACTAATAGTTGTGTAGTAGTGAGTTACCTATATGAGAGCCGCAGCAGAGAGCGATGATCAGCAGCAGCAGTGGCCGGAAGCGGCGCACCAGAGACGGGGAAGCGAGGCGCTCAGCCCCGCGGCAATAGCATCCGGCTCTCCCCATCCCCGTCCATGCAGGGCCAGGAGGGGAGAGTGGACAGACCTTTAAAGGACGCGGAANTCTCCCCATCCCCGTCCATGCAGGGCCAGGAGGGGAGAGTGGACAGACCTTTAAAGGACGCGGAAAGGTGGTGTCGAGGCCTCCTCACTTCTTCTTTTTCTTCTTCCACTTCTGCCTCTTCTTCTTCGCTCTTCTCTCCTTGCTCTCCTCCTCGGGTGCGCAGGGGCATTAAAACACAGCTGCTCCGCGGAATGCAGGGCGGAGGGGGAAAGGGTAAGAGAGGAGGAAAACAAAGTAAAAGCAGAACAAGTCGCTCCGACGACACTTTTACTTTTTCACTGTAGTACACAAATCCACACCCCACGTGTTACAAGTGCACTCCCTCTGTAGTCGGACTTTTGCCTCGGTTATGATCAATCTGTGCTCTCCCCTCTCGTCCCAAACACGCACAATTACATCTAGGACAGGGTTTCTCCTCCACTCCTCCCCTTTCACTCTCTCCTCCTCCTCCTCCTCCCTCTCTGGCCATCCAACAAATCAATAGAGAATCAACCAAACCCTGCTGGCGGAAAACCCGCCTACCAGTAACCACAGAGAGAGTCTTCAAAATAATGAAGAGGTTGGAGATAAAAGTTGTAAAATGTTAAGATGTCATTAAATCACTCTGTCTACAAAGACAATAATGGTCTTCCGATGCAGTGGTGTCAAGATATTTCGTGTGGCAAAGTAAAACTTGATCGGTAAATCAAATCATCTTACAAAAAAATCACCATAACATTCCTATAATAAAGTTTTTCTGCATAAAATCCATAATATCTATATAATGGAATTATGACATAAACTTTTGCGACTAAGTAGCTGATAACGTCATTCCATGTTTACAGTTTCATCAGTGGCTGATTGTAGCCTATAATTAGTTGTCATCACCTTTGCCTCAATAGCAAATAATTCATTCAGTGAAAGGATCTGTTAGGGGGATCTGTTAGGATCTGTTCTCAGAGAAGCAGCAGTCGATTCATGAAATTTGTTTCACAGGGTATAATAGCTATTCCTAATTACACCAATTCTCAGATAAATACCTGCACAATGAATCATAGTTAAAGATACAAACCACTTAGTCATGATTCTGACTGATGATTGTATATTCATTTGTGTTTGCCTCTGCAACTAAACTAGAGGCAAAAAAGACTCATTCATTCCATATCAGTTCAAAATCCTTGAAGAAAGAACATCTACAGTGGGGTCCAAAACTCTATAAGACCACTGTGAAAATGCTTCTATTTTGCATCCTTTTTGAATTTAATACAAGATTTTTCGTTACAAATGATAATATCATCTTAATAATTTGAGTGAAAAGTTGACTCTTTGAAAAATGTACATGAATTTCAGAAAAGCTTAGTATTTGGTATGCTCCCCTTTTGTTTAATGACAGCATGCACTTGAGCTGGCATGGAGTCCACAAGTTTGTGCAAAATCTGATGACTCAAGTTTTCCCAGCATGATTTGACAACATTCCAGAGAGCTTCTTGTGATGTCAGACTATTTGATTATTTCCAGATTTACATGGAAAACATCATAGATTTTGGATGTGGTCTCAGACTTTTGGACCCCACTGTATATAATCTCAGACACATTTCCAGAGAAGATTAATGTTCATTAATATTAATAATAATTTGTAACTCTTCAGATTCCAGATACTTCCCTTCATAACCTTTGTTACCCTATTTTTTTATCGACTAAATCTAATGCTTCTTGGTGTACTGATCCAGGTTTTATTTCTTGTTAGACGTTTCCAAATAAAAGCTGCCATGAAAAACACGTCACATTTTTATTCTAAATAATTATGTTGCAGATGGAGTTATGGAGTTACTCAGTTCTACATCAGCCTTTTTATGGATCTCTGAACTTAGGGTTTCAAAAAAAATCCTTTTTAGAGAGCAACATCAGGACACATGAATGAAGGGTGACAGAAACGGTGCAAACTACAGTATAATAACAGGAAGAAACCAAAGCATTCATTCTCTAATGGGTGTAAGTATAGTCAGCATATCATAACACAAATCTGCTTTATAAAGAAGAAGACCATAAAAGTGAACTTCCTCAAACAGTGATTAAAAGACACTGAACACTGAATATATAACTCTGTGCAAAAAAGCATGTACCTTGCTGTCACTATCATTATTGCTCTCTCCACCTACAACTATAACCCATAAATGAATAACTTCACACCCACTTCCAGAGGTGTTTTTAAGACTCTTTATAGCAAAGAACTTTAACCAAACTGACATTTGCAAATAGAGGTTATCAAGATGGAAAGTTTTCAAAGGAAATGTCATGGGATCTTGGGATAGATCTTTCTTTTTTTTTTTCTTTTTTTTTTTTTTNTTTTTTTTTTTTTTTTTTTGGTTTGCTTATTAAATACTGTTTGTTCTTTTAATATTTAGTTTGCAAAGTAAGTATATTGAAGGTGTGTGTGTGTGTGTGTGAAGGGATGTTTGCACATGTGCTTGTGTTTGGCTGCTATACCCTGGCTTAACTTGTTTCATTGTGTGTGTGTGCATATGTGCATATGCATGTCTGTGCATGTGTGTGTGTGTGTGTGTGTGTGTGTGTGTGAGTGAGTGTGTCTATAAGCTTGACAGCTATGCAGCAAACAGAGCTTCTCTGTAGCTGATATTTTATGTGCTGTGTGTCAGAGCCAGGTAGTTTCACTCGACTCAACCATGTACTCATATCAACCAGAAGTTTGGTCATAAGCACTCGTTCCCTGCAGATTGTGTCAGTAAAATACACACACACACACACACACACACACACACACACTATAAAGCTCATGAGCATTTGATAGTAAGTGTGGCCAGAGGAGATGATGTGTGCAACTCAAACAGGCTCTGATATTAGATTATATTAGCTTCCTGTTTGTGCCAGAAGCCTCTGATCTCACCAAGGAGGAAGCCCATATGGTGTGTATGTGTGTGTGTGTGTGTGTGTGTGTGTGTGTGTGTGTGTGTGTGTGTGCAATGATAAATTTTCAGTTTTTACTGTAATGGGTATGTGTATTTGTCTGTGTTGTACAGCATATATTTTGTTGCCAGCTCTGAAAGGTCTGGTACAAATATAGGTACACTCTGGGCATATAATATTTGGACAGGAATTAAAATAGTTAAATAGCAGCTTTTTTGACAATTAGACCAGTCTGTGAACCTGCCAACCCTTTGCAGGACACAACATAGTAGGTGAACATTTCATTCGTGGTAACAATCCAAGCAGAGTGGTTAATTCAGTTACATGTGCATATGGTGCAATTCATCATGACTAATTTCATATTTCATTCTAATCACACATCCGCCTGCATAGGCACACATACAAACTCAGATAACATACGACCCTGTTCACCCACTTTAATTCTATATTTCACACTAATTCATTTAATCAATTACACCGCAGCTGAGACTTGGAAGCAGAAAAACTCCCTCTCCCTCTTTCTCACTCACCCACCCACAAACACACACACATACACGCGCATACACCACTCTCCACAGAGCTGCTCTGCTTGGTTACACACACATTCACACACTGTGCCTGAGGCACAAAGAGAGTCTGTTTCTCAAAGTCCAGCTTGTCTTCACCTCCACACCTCTGCCTCCTTCTCCACTTCTACCTCTCTCCACCCCCCCACCTCCACCCCAAGTCCAAACAGGCCGTCATTCAGCAAACGGCTCTCACAAGTCCATACACCTGTGTGTGTATGTGTGTGTGTGTGTGTGTGTCGTCCTAACATCCCTGCCAGAGATGGTAGTGTCAAGAGAGTTTGCATTGTTGCCAACGTGTCAAAGGCTGCGCTTACGAAAGGTAAAATGTTGGAATGAATCTCTCTCCTTCAGACACAACCATCAGAGTACACAGACACACAAGGCACACAAAAACACACACACACCCAATTCCTCACTGAGATATGTAGTAAAGGTAAAGGGGGACTGCAGGTGTGTGTGTGTGTTTATATTGCTGATGTGAGACGATAACATAAGAGATAAAATCCAGGTATCAAAGCCTTCTGTAATGTGAGTGGAAACCCAATCTTATAATAGCCTGTTTGATAGCTGTTTCTCTCCCCAGCCAAACTCATGTTATGTTTTACCTAAGTTATCCTTATCAGACCTGCTGTGACTACCCATTCAGCTCGCTCTAACAAAGAGAGAGGCTGGAGTGGGTTTCAGGACTCTGGTGTCTCTAAGTGTCAGACAGGGAAAGCGAAAGTGCTTATCTCTGGTCAGCTTATCATTTAAAATGCTGAAGAGAAATGTAGCTTCATCCTCCCTCAGATCTCACAGCAGCGGCCGTGCTGTGAGAGGATTCCTTTAACGCAGGCTGAGAGATTATCACATTGATCCCTCTCTTCTTACACTCTCCTCTCAACCTCAACCTCTTTTTCCCAGACCAGTCTCTTGATGAGCATTGATTCACAGGAAAAACCAAAATATTATCATACTACTAAAATAGATGCAAAGGAGAGGGAAAAGATGAAAATATGCTTTCTGATCCATTCCTCTTTCTATTATTAAGAAATTTCCCTTCTCGTTCTTGTCTTTGATATATCTACTGTACTATATGAAATTACTGAAGAAACAGTGTTTGTAATAATATACCTTGGGAAACAGTTTTTGCACTTAAAAACTCAAACATGAGATGTGTGACAGTTTAAAGGACCATACCACCCATTTTGCATGTTTGAACCTAATACATTAAATTTTCATACACGTAACATTACTGACAATCATTTCCCAAAGCATACTACTGGGACAGTGAGTTTAAAAAAAAAAAAAAAAAAAAAAAANTTCATTCTGGTACGCTATTAAAATCAA
Organism: Lucifuga dentata; assembly: GCA_014773175.1. Lineage (NCBI taxonomy): Eukaryota > Metazoa > Chordata > Actinopteri > Ophidiiformes > Bythitidae > Lucifuga > Lucifuga dentata. The sequence continues at coordinate 204,623 of VXCM01001469.1, read as the reverse complement.
CTTGCTGATACTTGAAATGTTCTTGGGATAGGTAATCCATAATCCTGAACAAGACGTGTATTCAGGTTTTTCAAAGTTTCGTAACTTTAGTAAGCACAATAAAAAGCGCTGATCTCCACCAGGGAATATAGTCCCAACAGAAGATTTGCGTTTACCAAAAAATGTAAACGACCGTGACTTCATAATTTTGCGTAACTATTGGCAGGCGAAACATAGATTTTTAAGGTGGGTGTATCGCTTGAATATTTGGTTTTGGAAGATTAAGTGATTTTGCAAAATATGAAATATGGTTTTATTCTTTGGGAAATGACTGCCAGTAACCTTACGTGTATGAAAATTGAATACATTAGGCTCAAACATGCAAAATGGGTGGTATGGTCCTTTAAATGGGGAAAACAAGCATTTATAGGTTTTAAATAACATGATGAATTTACAGTTTAAATATATTGACATTTAAAAATGTCTTAGATTAAATCAATATCTGTAAAAAACATGAAAGAGAAAATCTATTGAGGTTAATGAACGATACAGGTGATTATGGGTCAACTAGGAGGTTTCTCATGTTTTTTGGCAAGGTATCATCCCTTAAAAAAAAAAAAAGCAAAACACAGTAGCACAAGTAAGCCTCATATAATTTGACAAATCTGTGTATTTTTCTACCTTTTCTTCAACTTTCTCTTCCTCATCTTTAATTCAACCTTTGTGTAAAATCATCTGCAAAAGCACACAAAGCTGCATCAGTCAGTGCAGTGACAAGAAGGCCTGTGTTTTTTTCCTGGAAAACACACACACACACACACACACACACATGCACGCACANCAAGAAGGCCTGTGTTTTTTTCCTGGAAAACACACACACACACACACACACACACATGCACGCACAAGCACGCGCACACACACGGTGCATTAAGAGGGAAACAGCGGATGTGATAGGGCAGATGAGGATCATGGGGTTGCAGTTTGGTTTGGGTCAGGGTGAATGTTTGGCAGCTGTGAGACAAAGACACGTTATTAAAATGCTCTCCTCTCGCCTCCAGCTTGCTCTGCAGGGAAACTTGTTTTGTCAGTCAGTTTGCCAGCAAACATCAAGCTAAATAAGCAGATGTCTTGTGATTCTACCAACGCTTGGAACAAGAGACTTCTTTTTGTGTTTCCAGCCTTCCATCTTTTGCTTACATCAAATCACGAGATCAGCACTGCTACCGAATAATTGCTCACTTTGTTTTCTGTTTCCTATGCCTCAACTTTGATTTTAACACACACAAAAACATTTCCCCTCTCTCTCTTACACGCACAAACACATAATAATGTATATACTGAAGCTTCAGAGATATTTTCAGCCTTGAGGCTACAGATGGTCAGCTTCCATGTTCCTGCTGCAGCATCCACATGAATACACATCATCTACTGGTAAACACACACACACACACAGAATAGGTATGGGCAACTATAAATCACTCATACACCAAAGCCATATGCTCATACCTGTCTGTGGGGAAGAAGCCCAAACACAGGTGAGCCCCTCACATTCCTGCAGCCCACAACCTGACAGGTGTACAGATGGGGGGGGGGGNAAGAGAGAGCTCACAGCCTCTCTCTCTCTCTCTCTCTCTCCCCCCCACATCCAGCTGTGAGTGTCTCCCTCTCTTCTCCTCCCCCTCTCTTCCCCTTGGGATAGAGTGCTCACAGAGTGGCAGATGGGTGGAATACATAATACATAGAGTATTTGGAGTGATGGGAGGGTGCTCAGTGTGTACGTGCGTGTATGTATGTAAATGTGTATGTATGTGCGTGTGTGTGTGTGTGTGTGTGTGTGTGTGTGTGTGTGTAGTCAATCCACAGGGAGTAGGGTGTGGAATCATTATAGATCTAATGGCTGTGTTTTAGACGCAGCATCATGCCAAACTCATTTGAAGTGCAAAAGCCAAATGACTGTGAAGCGTTTCATTACTCATGCTCTGTGTTTGCATGCGCCCTTTTGGTTCATGCAAGGAAACAGATCATTGATGCAGTCACAACTTTCTGACATGCAAAGTGTGTGTGTTTGTATGTGTATAAAACACACATGCATGTGTATTTTGACTGACTTATAACGTGGATGTGATGTTCGGCCGTCTGAGTTTGAATCTTCTTGTTCTCCACCGCTGCTCATGTTGACTGACTTTATATTCTCTAATTGCTGTGATTACAGCAAGATGAGCCTATCTATCATAGTGTAGCATAATTAGCTCTCCATTGTAAACTAACAAGGCCTCCTCGGGCATAGGTAATGGATTTTGGAGAGACAAGCTGAACTGAGCCATGACTAAAATAGCACGGGTACATATAATTAAAGCCCTCTATGTGGAAGATGGTTGTCCATCGTACACAGCCACGATCAAAGTGGTTTAACAATGAAGCTCATCAAATTTCCATAAAGAATAACAGCAGGTTTGTCTCGGTCCATTTACTTCCTTGAGAGTTACTGGGAATGTGTAAGATGTGTACACAGAACAACAAATTTAAAAGTATGTTTGTTAGCTGATGGTCACAAAACCCACAATGCTGAAAAAAGCAGCATGAGTTCAGGCAGACAAATAGAGAGGGAGGAAACTAAGAAGGCAGAAGACTGAGTGAGAGAACAATGAAGACAAGACACAACAAGAGAAAGCTGGCAGGTAGCTGTTCTCTGGAGGTTCATTAGGCTTGTTGGAAAAGCTGGCTGTGAATATGCTTGCACAGCAAGCTCCTTAGTGGGTACACACAAACACACAAATGCAAGTTGCTGCAGGTGTATAAAGCTCTTATCTGCTGACAGGTAGGGAAGAAAGTCAATAGGGATGGTGGGATTTGGAGTCATACTGTGAAGACAGCAGCCTGCATGTATCCAAATGACTGCCATGGGGATTAACATATTTTGACTGGCATCAAGCTCTGTGCTTAATGACACAAAGCATCTCAAGTGAAATGTAAAATATTTATTTTGTTGAAGTATGATGCAAACAGCTGTGTTTATCACTCTCCTCTCTTGTTTAATTCATCTTTAAGTGAAATTTGGTTGAACAACACAAGAAAAAAATCATGCCAGAAGAAAATTAACATCCAGTAAATCACCTCTACATGCTTCAATAGATCCAGCGGCCAGTAACTGGTTTAACTGGACAGCTTATATAAATGCACACAGTAGCTCAGATTTTGTTAACTTATGTGCTTAAATGGGGCTTAAAATGCTGATGAGTATATGTGTAATGGGCTGTAACAGCAGTTACTATATCAACTAGTCTCCTTGAACATGGACCAATTTGTAAACAAGCGTCTCTCTCTTTCCCTTTCTAAATGCATCAGCAAGTGAGTTATGTTCAAAGTGAAAACCTTGCAATGAAATTATGAACAGATGATGAAATGACCTGAAATGCATGATGCAATCTGTGCAAGTGGAAGAGTCTTTGTGTGTCATTGTGTGTGCATACATATGCATGCTCGTCTTGGCACTGAAGTGTTGTGTGTCTGGGCTCTGGGCAGTGTGTAAATCCCAGTGATTGGGTGGAAAAGAGAATCGCCGTCTGATTCCCCAGCTGTTCTCGCAGCCGTTTCTCTCTGTCAACAGCCTGTTCGCCCACAAAGACATGCTTACTGTACACAAACAAAGGCATGACACACTTTCAGGCATTGAGACGAATACATATAGAGAGCTTAGTGACAGTGAATAGGTGTTTTTCTTTGCAGATAAGTGTCCAGTGAGTGAAGTTCCAGTTCCCAGATGCAGCCTCTCTTCACAGAGAGGATCTCAGTGGGAGACAAAGAGAAACTCCATACCAGCAGCTGGAAGCTAGATGACTGTTCCATGTGTTCATGTCTCACTGGAGATCCATAAAGGCTCCCGACACAGCCTGGAACCCCATTCTGTAGTGTGTGTGTGTGTATATGTGAAAGAGAGAGGGAGATGCAGAAAGACAGAGTGAGAGAGCCGCCTGTGTGTATTCATCAGTTTCAGGCAAGTATTGTATTTCCTCTACACCATACTGTCAGTATACACTACATACAGTTTTCGATCATTTTTGTGGCCCAGCATAATGTCTCGCTGCTAGTGGTCATAAAAAAAAATAGTTTCTGTCTGAAAAAGGTGAGAGTATTTCCTCCAGTGTAATTTTGTGCACAAATGATCCTGCTGACACGGTGCATCTCCCTCTCTCTCTCTCTCTCTCCCCCCCCTCTCAAGAGGGGACTCAGCTGTGGGGTTATGATTATGGGACTATGTTTCCGTGACAACCAGACACCATCACTGAATGCTGACACTAAAAAAACAGACTGAATAATTTAGATAGATCCATTTTAAACAGCATGTCAATTCACATCACTGCAGCTCACGCACACAACCACAGACACACTGCTTTGTAACTTGAAAACAGGCCCACCCGAGCCAGGTCAGGGTGGGCTGCAGCATCCCACTCAACAACAACTGGGCTGCCCAAGCTAGAAAATTACTGAGAATAAACATGATATGGGTAGAAGGATGTTACTCTGAGGCAAAAATGAACATCTGTGAAATAAATGATGCATTCTGATAAAGTAAAAGCTGTGTTTACAGAAAAGCCTTTGAATGAAATCTATAAAACTGCCTGGGCCCCCATCACAAAATCAGAATTTAACCGGCTCTTGTTTATTTACATTCTACCACAGAGCTGGACACAAACTTACGAAAAAAAAAAAGTCCATTTAATGTTTTTGTCACAAAGCTCATATCATCCTTCATGGATAATTTTTACTCATTTCACTAATTTTCCTCATTGAACTCCATTTAAAGATTACTGCAGAACATTAGCCTTGATGATTGATCATTCATCAGCATGAAGCACTGCACTGCAATACAATGATGAATAGCTCTAATTAACAGAAAGATTTGTAATGCATATTATATCAAGAAGTAAAATCTGGTCTAAATGAGTTTTTAACAGCTAGGGTCAACTAGGACGTTCAACATGGAACTATTATTTTATTTCACATGGCTCTTGTATTTGATAAAGTAAATTAATTTCTTAGGTTGTTTTCTGACTTAAAGATGAACATTGTTTAACTCTAATTTAAACAGCAAGGAGTTTGCATAATATTCCCCGCTGTTATCACATTTATGACTTATTATCATTTATTATGGCTGACGTAACATGACCTGACATTTTCCATATTTCATTTCAAGCTAATGGAAAAATATGAGCATAGGGCTATGATCCTTGCCTGTATCAGCACACAAATACGCACAAATGTAAAAGCTGAAAAAGAAACAGACACATGGTCACACATCACACACACTTCAAACTGATGGCTTATTCAGACGGAACCACAGGCTACAAACCAGATATTTACATGTATGATTTTTTTTATCCTTCTTTTTCTCCAGGCACAAGTGTCGAGACATACGGAGATGTCGTTGCATGTGCTGTTTCAGGTGTGTGCGTGTGTGTGTATGTGTGTGTTGCGTCTATGTGTGTCGTATTCTGCTGTTATTTTACAAGCTACTCAAACACATGCCCAGCCCCCAGGCGCTAAACAGAATAACGGAGCAGTCAAGTTACAGACCATGCAGGTGTCTCGCTGCTCCGTGTCTTTGTCTCATCTACACAATGAAAAGCAAAATTTTCAGCTTTATTTAGAAAAACTATAAATGCTAAAATTCAAATTAGATGAATGAGCTAAACCAATTTAACATGCTTTCTCTGAGAATAACAGAAAGAGTCTTAATAGAGTCATGATCACTTGGCCATCACTGTTTATCGACCTTTAACCTACTAAGCTTTCATTCTATTCAGGACATTTTTCTCCTATTCAAGATATATCTCATTTCTATTCAAATTTTATAATTCAGTGCATCTAAATTTGCATAAAAAATACCTTCCAGCTCTAGTCTGCTTCTCTTTTTCTTTCTCTCCTCTGACACTATATTTTGAATTTGACCTTATTTCTTGTTGGGGGATTTTGGGTAAAGAATCCTCCTGATGCACCCTGTCATCTCTTCACACACATGCTTCTTCTCATGCTTCCCCCCCCAGGCAGTGCACCTGGGTACTGGGTACATCTCTTCAACACACACAGAGAGAGAGAGAGAGAGAGATATAATACACATTCCTACACAAGTACTGCACATAAATACACACAAGCACAACACACAGACAGAGAAAGCGATGGACACACATGCATGCAATTTGTATCAAATCAGGCAATCAAATTATATGTAAAACTCCATATAACGTACCATTGGGCGGTCTCCCACACTATAACCACTTGGGAATTCACATGCATTTACACACAAACACACACTGTGAAAATCACCAAGCAACACACAGCAGGATTGATCTCCCTTGATGGTATTGATTAGCTGACCCCCAACTCAGACGAGAAGATGCCAGCTGTGTCAAGCCATTTACTTCCTGGAGAGCTCCATCTCCAGCCTGAAAGATGAAAATAACAACGCTGTGAGCTTCTTCACATAGAGAAACTCCTCTGGCTGCAAAAGGGCAGGAAGTCCACAGGGAAATAGTTACCTTAAGATGAAGGCTGCTGCAAGTCATTTATTTTCACCCCTGCCCTTGTCGCACTGTGTGTGTGTGTGTGTGTGTGTGTGTGTGGTATGTGTAACTAATCCTTGGACTCATCTCTCATCTGGTTGGTATGTGACTGTGTACATGGTATGTGATCACTTTCAGCCAGTCTGTCAGTACGAGTACAGGCAGCTGTGTGTGTGTGAGCATATGTGTGTTTGCTGACATAGTCACACACCCAAATGCACTAATAAGCTGCTTTATTTGAGGTTTTACTCCTACATATTCTCTGTTTTTAGTGGAAGTAATATCTTCTCAGTCCTCAAGGAGAAAAATCATCAATTTTTATCCATGACAGACATTTTTTTAATTACGGTGCAGCTAAGATCACAATATCAGCATCAAAGGTTCATCATGTACAAACTGATTGGTGTTACTGAGTATGAAAGTCTGACTTATGAAGGCTGAAACCCAGTGGCATTTCTGTTAAAAATGCCATCCGTGGCATTTCTTCATGAAAGTATACTGTATCACCGTCAAACCTGCTGTGAAGTGGAAGCAGGAGATGCAGCTATAATGAGGAGTAATGACTGCTTTAAATGGCGCACTGCAGGGAAGTTTTTATGAAAGGTTAAAACTGAAAAAAACTCTTTGGAATACTGGAAAATCCTTCTAAAAAGAGGATAAAAATACTTACATCATCAATAGACAACAGTGGAAAAGTGGGTACAGTCAGTAATCAGATGATGGAATGTGAAAGGAAAGTGAATATGTCACTTAATAATATATACAGTATGGGTACATTATAACACTGTATTTTTATTTGAAAAAAAAAAAAGCTTTTTCAAGTACCTNACAGTATGGGTACATTATAACACTGTATTTTTATTTGAAAAAAAAAAAAGCTTTTTCAAGTACCTTCTCTGGGATTATTTTGCTGTCAAATATCCCCTTGACTATAAATTATTCATTTCCTGAAAAAGCTTGAATGCACATATACTGTATATATAAACCTAAAAAGAACAAAATGTTAATATCAAAATCCAAATTTCTTCTTCTTCAGTATCTGTTTTTCAAAGCCCAACTACTGTGGACCAACTTCATCATGGGAAAGACTGCAAAAACACATGAATTTCTGAAGTCAGCATGTAAATCAAGTATGTTCACCTGTGGGCTCGTGAGAATTTATGTGTATTACTCCTGCACACATTAATCTGGAAACTCATTCATCATGGGATGCCCTGAAATCTAAGCATGTGACAACATGTGAACATATCCAAACTTTGGATACACGAGAAGTAGGAAGCAGACTTGAGGCAGGAGGTAGATATAAAAGATGGAAGATCTGAAGAGACAAACGTGCTTCATCAACATGATTCTCACTGGTGATGTCGATTTGTATGATGTTTTGTTGTTTTATAATGCATATGGCTACGTTAACACATTTTCAAAATGTGAAATTTGCATCATTTTTTTCTTCACAGGTAAATCTCGCTGTTTTACCCTGCAGTGTTTCACAGCCCTCTTATCTGCCAAATAAGACGGCTGTTTATCTCTCCTCTCCAATTCTAATGTATTTATGTGTCTGCTGTACTATTTCTATTCTCCTCTCGTACTTCCCTCCCTCTCCGCCCTCTCTCTCTGTGTTTGACGAGGCAGCACACTCAAAGAGAATTGTCAAAACGTCAAACTTTATAAAATATAGATATAGAAAAAGATGCACTGAGACTGAAGAAGAGGGGGAAGAAGATGAATAGGAGGAATATGAGCAGAGGTAAAAAATGGAGATAGAGCAAGAGAGTGGGAAAGAGATATGAGCTCTCTGTGGTAAAAGACAATAAAGTGTGAATGATTTTTTTCCTTTGTTTGATGTCCTCCCCACGGCGGATCTGTGACAGAAACTGCTGCAGACCCCCAGTTAAAAGAGGAAAAATGACAGGAGCCATTTCTCTCTCTTTCTCTCTATGGCCCTTCAGGATGATGGAGTCTGTGTGTGAGAAAGAAAGAGAGAGAGAAAAAGGGAGCATTTGAGACATATAAAGAAAGAGAGAAAGAGCAAGAGAGGGAGAGAGAGCCCTTGGGGTCTAATAAATCAGGCTTGTGTTGAACGGGAGGGTCCTGAAGGGTCTTTGCATGGGAAGACAGGTGTCCAAAGCATTCTGAGGCAGACGTTATGGTCAGACACGTCAGTCATTACATATAACACACAGACACACACACACACGGTGCAGGAATTACTAGGACACAAAACCCATTTCCTACTCTTGTACCTCATTACCATGTCATAGCCCTGTTCACATTTGGTTTCATTTCAAGTGTGAACTACTGCTGTGATCACACAACAAGAGAAAATGGCAATGCGAGCTGCTTTTGTAAACAGTTTACCATTGATTATTCCGCCCCTTATTGTGTTTCACTGTGTTTTCCTTTCAGTTTATGAAAAGCGAGGCTGGCACTTTGACACAACAGCAGTGCTTCCCCCTATAACATTAGCATAATAATAACTTTCAGGATGGAGATATAAAAAATAAAATTATCTACTGCTCTTTTATTCTGAAACACACAGTGGTATTCCACAAGACATCCCATTATTATATGTGACAAATATGAATTTAAGACGTGAAATGAAGGTCTGTGAGCATGCAGGGAATCACACCTCTGAGGGCAGCTGCTGCTCTGTTGCCTATGTGCGTATGTGTGTGAAAGTATAAGAGGTGTTTGTGTATGTCTATGCAAACCTGAGAAGTTTGTGTTTATGTAACTTGGGTAACCCTGGATCAATAGTTTAGTCACTGTAATATACACAACAGACGAGGTCCTGAGAAATAACAAACTGTGTATTTGCTTCTAGGATAAAACCAAACCAGTCAATTCTCCATCATCTGTTCAAGCCATTTCCTTGTGTGAGTGTGTGTGTGTGTGTGTGTGTGTGTGTGTGTGTGCGTGCATTAGAGTTACGGGGAATGGGGGAATGTTACGTGCCTTTATTCTCTGTCCTCCTTTTTACCCTTACAGATGCAGAAAAATGAAACTCCTCCATTCCACAAATACACACAAACAGCACATATACACACCTACACACAAACACAGACATATTCACACACAAGTATGTACACATGTGCAGACAGTCATAGAGTGAAGGGTCCCACAGAGTTCATAAGCTAGTGAATAATAAAAGCTCCACACAGGACCAAGTGTGTCTGCAGTGGATGACTGCCTGTGACATGAATATGATTTTTACTGCACATGGTCATGTGTGTGTGTGTGTGTGTGTGTGTGTTTGTGTGCACATACATTGATGTGTGAGTGTGCTCTCTATGGTAACTAGATGAATTATTCACTGTTTACTGATGAGGAAGCATTTAGGTTCCCAGGAGTGGTGCTCAGAAGCAGGCCTCACCTCTCTCTCCTCTTGCCCTCTCTGTCTCTTTCATTCTCACTTCCTCCTTCCCTCCTTCCCACTCCCCCTCTCCCCACCTTCATGGTCTCTCCAATGCTGGAGCTATTGCTTGTAAGATGATGATGGCATTCTGAATAACTGCACTCTCACACAATATATCAGTTTTAGACATCCTTCATTTTCAGTAGCCAGTCTCTGCCTTTCTGATCCCATTGATCTAGATGGGAAACTGTTGGTAAAATGGTAAAATCTCTGTTATCATGAAAAGAGCAGGAATCCATTAGCATGCATTAAAGGACCATGCTGTCCATTTTGCATGTTTGAGCCTAATATATTCAATTTTCATGCAAGTAACATTACTGACAACCATTTCCCAAAGCATACTACTGGAATGGTGAATTTTTTAAAAAAAAAAGTCCTTTCCAGACCACCACAGTTCATTCAGGTACGCTATTAAAATCAACTTGTTGATACTTGAAATGTTCTTGGGATAGGTAATNACAGTTCATTCAGGTACGCTATTAAAATCAACTTGTTGATACTTGAAATGTTCTTGGGATAGGTAATACATCATCGTGAACAAGACATGTATTCAGGTTTTGTTTAGAAGTTACATAATTTTAGCATTTAAACGCAATAAAAAGCGTGGAGTGAATATATGTCTCCACCGGGGAATATAGTCCCAAAAGAAGACCTCAAAAATTTAAACAACTGTAACTTCATAAGGCTGCTTAACTATTAGCAGGCAAAACATCAATTTTTTAAGGTCAACACTTGAATATTTGATTTTGAAAGATTAAGAGATTTTGCAAAATATCAGGAAAGCTGAAACACGTTATCCTTTGGGAAATGGTTGTCAGTAACGTAACATGTATGAAAATTGAATATATTAGGCTCAAATNGTTATCCTTTGGGAAATGGTTGTCAGTAACGTAACATGTATGAAAATTGAATATATTAGGCTCAAATGTGCAAAATGTCCAGTATGGTCCTCTAAATATAGGGGATGGATTCAGCTCTTCACGTTTTGGGCTGTCTGCTAAATGAATACTATTTCATTGACAATCCTCTGACATGCAGATACAGCCTCACAAGTATTGGTGGAAGCTGACTTTAATCTCTCTCTCTCTCTCTCTCTCTCTCTCTCTCTCTCACACACACACACACACACACACACACATACACATACACAGACTAAATACAAAATAAACTCTCACTAATCACACCCCTATTACCAGAAGGAGGCTTCTACACCTGAGGACCAAACACTCCTTATCTAATTGGTCCGCAGAGAAAAACACATGCAGGAATACATACACACTCATTCACACTCTAAAAAAATCATTTTAACTTATAATAATTTTAACCTAATTTTAATGAGATGTGTTGGCACAATGATATTGGTAATCATTTCAACTCACACTTATGATGAGTTTAAACTGTAATTCGTGAATTTATTCAAAGCAAACGTCAAGTTAAATTGTGGTATCAGATCAAATTAATTAGTTTTCGATTTCAAGTCTCACCCACTTAATTGGAGTTGGAACTGCAACTCCTGCCTTGTGAAAAAACCCTTAAAGAAATAGCTACCACAGACATTTGTGATGTGAGTTTGGTGTGTTTCTCATGTGGGCGTGACTGGGCTGGGATTCAATCTTCGGACTCCCAGGTATTAAATGGATAATTTACCACTGTACTATGACAGTGGTGAACAATTTAGAGTGTTTCTACAATTAAATGTAGAGAAAAATCTCATTCATCTTACTGAATATGATTTGTGGAGTCTACTTAATTTTACCAGATGCTAGCACAATGCAAACTAATTTTATTTCAGACATGTCACAAAATATCCAAAAAAGAGGTAAAAAGAAAAGAAAACAACAAAAAAAAAAAAAAAAANAAAAAAAAAAAAAAAAAATATCCCAAGGTAAACACACACGTGAATTTCCAATAACAAAAAATTAATTTTCTGTGTCGAGGATACACGTTATATTTTTTTAGAGTGCATGCACACACAAATGATCACTCTGAGCCAATCAGTGGAACGCTGCTTGGGGAGGTATACACAATTCCATCCTTTGCATTATCCATCCTTTATCCCGATTCATCCCTTGCTTTCAGCTCCATCGATCCCAATTACCACAGCTAGGGGACCCCAATCCCTGGACCAGAACCTTAACGCACACACACACACACACACACACACACACACACACACACACAGTGCGCTTGGCCCCAGCAACAGCCCTGCTTCCAGCATCACAAAACCAAGGTCCAAGTGTGTGTGTGTGTGTGTGTGTGTGTCTGTGTATGTGTGTAAGAGAGGAGTTGGGTGATTTCCCATCCGGAGCAGCCGTTGTGCTGCTTATTAAACAAAGCCTGACTAAAGCTGTCCTAATCCTTTCCCATAGCTATCCCTGACTACACATATACACACACACACACATTTGTGCACAGTTGAAGTCCTGCTCAGCAACACATTCTGCCCTCTGTCAAACCTCAGCACACACAGAGAGGGTGGGGCTATACACAGATACAGCTATACACATGCTACACACACAGTTTCTTTAGGTTCTGCTGGTTTCCCATCTGGGACTGAAGATAACCCAAGGGCCCCACATGTGTATGCAGCTGTGTATGTCTGTGTGTGTGTGTGTGTATGTGTGTGTGTGTGTGTCAGGGTTTATGTACTGTATATATAGTGTTTAGATGGAGCTCCCTGCACCCAGTAGCAACTAACATCACCCAACACAACTGTACCGGCATACTGCTGCATCAACAAATACAGTGTTTTACTGCTTTTTGGGGAAAATTATTAATATTACAATGACTAGGGAAAAAAAATGGCAGAGTTTTTATATCTATTCAAAAATCATTTGGCACAAATTATTGATAGTCTGAGGTGGATGATGAGCCAGGGGTGAAAAATTGCCTTTGGTCTAAATACATGAAATACAAGAACCAATCTCACTTTATTGTAGTCAATTATAGCAGATGGAAACAGAAGCCAAGTTTCCTACAAAATGAATAAATCAAAGTTTTAGCAGATTGGCATAGCTCTGACAGTTTTGTCTAAAACGGTAAATGGCATACAAAGTTGTGCATGGTTAAAATCTATCAGTGCCATGTTGAGGCCATGTTCATATAGGGTGTAATTTCTTCTGATCAAATGCAAGACAAATTAATTAGCAATGCTGCTAATGAAAATGCTTCCTAATGGTGCATTCAAGTGCTGTAGTGAAGAACTGACAACAGGAAGCATTTTCAGATCACTCCACACTTTTTATTGCACTTAAAACACTAAAATTATGTAACTTAATAAAAAACCTGAATACACGTTCATGATGATGGATTACCTATCCCAAGGATATTTCAAGTATCAACAAGTTGATTTTAATAGATACCAGAATGAACTGAAACCAATGGCGGTTTGGAAGGTAGGAAAAAAAATTTAATTTACCGTTCCAGTAGTATGCTTTGGGAAATGATTGTCAGTAAAGTTACATGTATGAAAATTGAATATATTAAACTCAAACTGGCTGGTATGGTCCTTTAAATAATGCAACCTCACCACATGCAACATCTGTACTGAAACAGGAATCGTGAGTTTGATTTGTCATTTTATTCATACTGTTTCACCTTGGGAGTGTGGAGAGTCTCTGGACTACCTGACGCCTGATAAGCGAGCCCTATCTGACATTGCATTGCCTGTATTTACTTCCAGCTGGTGTGTGTGTGTGTGTGTGTGTGTGTGTGTGTGTGTGTGTGTAATGAAGCCTGTGTTTGTGACTGGTCACTCACTAAATGTGCGAATGAGGCTGGGAGTGTCCACATTTCTGTTTGTCCACATCTGTTTGCTGTGTTATTTCCAGCACTGGTTTATGTGAGCAACACGCTGTGACTTTGATAACTGAAGCACAAACCCACTCCATGGATGTGGCCTGTGCGTCAGTGATTGTGTGTGTACGTGTGTGTGCGTCTGAAGGCTAAATTGACCAGTTGAGATAATTACCACAAAAGGTGTCTGCATTCTTAAGTCATCGCTTATGGAGATTATATGCCTCGATTAGTTTCGTGCATTAACACACACACATACACACTCAATCCACACATGCAAACACAAGCACACACACACACACACACACACACACACACACACACACACAAGGAATGGTGATTTGGGGCTGTTTGAATAGCTACTTCAGACACACATCCTAAATAATTTCAATGCATCTCAATGAAGAGTCCTCACCATGGACACAGCTGTCAAAGACACACATACATGTATTACACACGCTTATACATACACACACACTCGAGTTGGTCCCTCCATGAGTGTGTATTATATGTATAACCTAGAAGAGCTTGGCCACAAGCTCCTCTTTGTTTTGAGACAAAGAACAGGTCAAAACACCATTAGTCTGACGCTGCAGGACACTCAAACACACACACACACACACACACACACACACACACATGGTTTTCCAGATGCTAATAATATTGCCTTTAGGGTTTGGGTCCCACTGAGACATAAAAAAAAGAAGAACACAGACTAGTAAGAGCATCAATTTCATTTCATCTCTTTTACCCCAAAATTATATTAAATCAAAATTATGAAAAAATTATGAAAATGAGAGATGAGCGGTGTGGAGGAAAAAGACAAGAGAAAACAAAGAGACAACAAGATTCTGTTATTGTCCAGCTTGTATAAAGCCACAAAAAGAAGTCCTCTGTGTAACCTTGTCCTCAAGAGTCAAAGCATAAATCACTTTAAATTGTGTTTGTTCACATTAATCCAACCTTGGTGTGGCATGGAACAGTGCAGTCAGCACCTACAGTATACCCTCACACACAGACACACACACACACACACACACACACACACACACAGTAACCTGACCTCTTTCCTCTCCTCTCTCTCTCTCTTGAAAGTCCTCTAAACTGACATCGGCCTAATGTAAATGCACTGACATCAGCCTTTAGATCCCAAAATATTAAATAATGTTGCTTTTATTCTTAGTCAAAAACATTTTATACTATAAGAATATTACATGGCAACACAAATCCACCTATGCTCTGTTGCTTCAGATGTTACTGGTGCAAAGCATTTAGTTCTTCATCACACCATCATACAGCACGTCGGACAATAATTAGATGTTTAAACGCTTTTGCACTTTTCCTCGTCTCTCTTTTCTGCTCCATGCATGACTGCGTGATGTAATCCTGGTCAGGCCAGAGGAATGTTCCGGTGTTGTTATGGTGTCTAAGCCTGTATACATTTCGCTGGCAAAAAAAAAAACAGGGGCTCAAGCACGCGCACACATACACACACACACACACACAAAGTATGTTTGTGCTGCTGTAAAAGCCACAGACCAGAGCATCAGGGCCGAGTGGAAAACCACAGGAGAGGAGTGATGACAAAGAGATGTTACACCTCTCTGTCCCTCCTCCTTCCTTCCTCCCTCTCTCCCTCCTCTTCCCCACCCCCACCCTCATTCCCAGGCATCAAGGTTGTACCGCGTAACAAATGAGGCACTGCTCTACCTCTCTCTCCTATCCACTCACACACACACAGGCTGTAATTCACTTCTTGCAGTGACATCATTAATACGACATACTGTCCACAATGACATCATTAATAAGAGCTGAGGTGCTGACTCCTCCTTAATGGCTCCCTAAATATGACAGCCTTGACATATTGTCTATCTGGAATGTGTGTCTGGTTGGAAGAGTGTGCATACAGTAGTGCCTGATTTAAACACACTGGTGTTTGCAGGGTGCAAGCAAATGTCAGCCAGTGTTGGCTCCCTGTCTTCAAGCAATTAGGTCTCTGTCCCACACTAGGACACTCCCACACACACACACACACACACACACACACACACACACACACACAGACACACAAACACAAACACAGACTGAACACCCTGTGGTTTCCTGGTTGACGGCCTACACTGAGCTGAAGATGGATTCTGAATAATTAGGGAGATAATTGCCGAGGCAGGGGAGGAAGGGAAGATCAATGACTGATCTTTGAGAGGTGTGCGTGCATGTGTGTGTGTGTATGTGTGTGTACGTGTGTGCATGTGCGGGGAGGGGTGAAAGTAGAGGGGCAAATATGTGTTATTGATTGTGTTTATGTTCAATTTGGGTGTTGCTAAAGTGTTGATGTTTCAGATCGTCAAAATGTCAAGTAAAAGCCAAAAGGCCAGCAATGACTTGCACGGGCAACAATATATGTCATCTAATTCGCTTACATCTAAAATATAAGACATGCGTTCTATTAGTAGTATACATACATAATTTATATATATGTATGCATGTATATATATCTATATATAGATATATATATACAAATATACATATACATACATACATATATATACGTATACATACATACAATATATGCAATCCATATATATATTACATTACTGGCAACCGTTTCCCAAAATATACCACTTTAGCAGTAAATTTCAGAATTTTTTGTCCTACCTTCCAGACTGCCTTGTTTTCAGTTCATTCCAGTATGCTATTAAACTCAACTTGTAGAGACTTGAAACAGTTTGAGATACATAATCCATCAAACAAGATGTCTATTTGGTTTTATTTAACCGATCCAAACACGGAGCTGCATGGAAGACGATGTATTTCTCCTTCAGGACATATCAGAAGAAGATGACTTTAACTGAGAAATTAAAATGACCGTCTCTTCTACGCTTGTGCACAAGTGTTTGAAGGCGAAACATTGAACTTTAAGGTTGGTGTATCACCTGAACATTTGATTTTGAAAGATTAGGGGATTTTAAAAAATAACAGCAAAAGTATTATGTTTTGGAAATTGTTTGTCAGTAACAGTTGTGTATATTGAGCTAAAAACATGCACAATCACCAGTATGGCCCTTTAAATCATGTTTTTAGGCTCAGCAGTCCAAGTTCTCTGAGAGGACAAGGAAAAGTTCCACTGGTAAAACTTTTTATAGCATATAAGGGGTAAAAATGGAATAAACCTACAGAGAGGCTCCTTGGGTAGATGAGAGTAAAAGAGAAGCCTGAGGTGAGAAAACGCAAGAACAAAATGAAGAGTATTATCAGAAGAAATACAAAATACAAAAATTATTATAATAAAGCAGTATGATTATAATAGGTGCAACATTAATATAATAAATTCAATATACAAAGTCCAAGAAAGGGGTCCAGTTAAAAAATGGTTCGTAAAAATGATAGCTGAAGTAGAAACGACATGTGCACATAAAAGGCAAAGCTACAATGGAAATACTTTTCATCCTCCGTCTTTGTTCAGCCTGACATCTGCAAAAACAGACTTTACTTCACCTTTGTTTGGCAGAGAGAGACAGACAGAATAGAAAATGGAGAGATGGGAGGAGAGTGAAAAAGCAAATGTGTGGCAGGTCACACTGCACCTGCTAAGCAACGATATATTGTCATGGCAAGGCCTCTTCATTTCACTGTCTCTGTCTCACACACACACACATGCACATCTCTGACAAAATCTTGATCAGAGCCTCCTGTTTCCTCTTAAACTTCTTCCAAATCTCAGTCTCTGTCATGCCCCTGCTGCTCTCCTTCTGTGCTCCTCTCCAGTCTTTCCTTCCTCCTCCTCCTCTCTCAGACAAAGGTGAGCACATCAGACACTGACAATCAGACTGGAGCCCAGAGCATGCATATCATTAGTGACAAGAACACACACACTTGCATATACACACATGATGCTTGCTGACATTCATGATCAGCCACTCATCCCTCCGCTGGCAGCCAAACAATGAGCTCGACTGACATTCATCTCCATCATCTTTATCTCATGGCAGACTAGAAAAATGCCGTCGCCCCACTATCTGGAAGATCTTTTCTTCTCATTTACTCTGTACATTTAATTTAGTCCTTCAGCAGATTGTTCTATTCACACTCCCTGAATTTAAAATCATTAATTTGGTATCTGGGCTACGAACAAAGACAAACAACTGGGACAGAATCACTGTCATCACTATTAATAGAAGTTCCTCTGCAGCTTGCAGTGCATATTGTTTGGGGTTTTATAATATGTGGAGCAGAGACATACAGAGAAAAGCGGAGCAAGAGGAAGAGCTCAAAGGCGAGGGAGGCAGGAGAAAAGGCATATTAAGGACAGAGGGGACAGCTGTGGGTGTAATGCTGTATCAGATAGGCAGAGACAGGTCGAAGCGTGGACTAATCAGACACATCTCCATATGAAAGGAGCTCTGTGCCACTCTAAACACGACGTATGCATTTCTAATGCAGCTCAAACACACGACTGAGAATACATCCACCACTTTGTGAGTCTGTATGTTTTAGCAGGTGCTCAGACGACAAATAGTAATCTATCTGAATTCAGTTAGTTATATCTGCACCTGGCACACAGCAAAGACCCCATCCCTGAATAGAACAGGTTTTTTTTTTTTTTTATCATATAACAAGCTGTGTAAGACAAATGACAAAGAAAACAAAGCTGTGATAACTAGGTGTCCACCCCTCTAACTGGCAAGCCGAAATTGATATTAAACAGTGGAGTTGTGACATCTAAATTAGATCTTCTTCACAGCATGTTACATTGTCTGCTTGAAATAAAAATTTAAAAATCTCCTACAGTGCAAGTAACTTCTGTTTTGTGTGTGCATCTGCTGATCTCAGAGCAGAACGACGCAGTTTACAGTAAAGCTGGCAGCTGACTGACAGCTTGAGTCAAAAACATGAACTATGTTATGTCTCAGCATCTCTCAACACACACAACACCCCAAGGAGGGAGAGTTAACTTTAATGGTTTGTTTAGTTTGGAGGCGTGTGTTTGTGTGTGTATGTGCACATATGTGGCTGTGAGTGTTTACTTTGAAGCATGGGAGCATTAAAATTGCTATTGGGTTATGTGGGCTGATGACTTCACGCACAGTTAATTGGCCATCTTGGTTATTTCTGCGCCACACTTACTTCCACAATCATACACAAACGCACATGCACACACACACACATGCACACTGCTTAGAGCTAAATCTTGACATGCCTTTTACCTGTGCTGATGTTACTTTCTCCACCTCAGCTTTAAAACCCAGACGTACAATCCACCAGCATGTGTCTATGTGTGAATACAGTACAGTGATATTTAATCCTGTTTTGATGAGAAATACAGTAATCATTGGATTAGATGACAAAAAACAAGTCCGCCCTACAAAATACTTCTGTCTACAGAAAATGTCAAGAGCGTACAACCACCACATCCACGACTCAAGAATCCTCTTGGGGAGTGACGTATTTTGTTACTCTTCAGAGGCTGAAATGTTCTCTTCAAAATGACATATCTCAGTTTTAAACAGCACTAGCACTTTCACTGGAAACTATCAGACTTGATGGGGAAATTGCTTTTTCAGCAGAGTAATATAATGTGCATGGATGACTGTGCACATAAAGACAGAAAAAATGTCAACCGCACACAGTGACAAAAGTGAGAAATAACTCCAATATCCCTTCTCGGCAAAACACAGAGAGCCATAATGGAATATTTTGCTAAACACATTAACTAAACATTACACTGTCACAAGGTGGTTGATGTGATATTAACTACTACCACTATTACTGTAGTATTATAGTGTTATGGTCATCAATAGGGGTTCTGCAGCGATAGAAGCCCAATTCCTGGAGGATTAAAACAGACTCACACACACACACACACACACATGGGTAACAGTCTTATTAGCTGGCTGTGTTTTTTACTTTTATTGTGTCCATAAACAGATCTGTCAGAACAACAGAACATAACACACTGGTAAATCCAGTTATCCTCCATCCACAGAGGAAATGACCACCAGGCCATCTGTGAGCAAAATGTGAAAGAAGTGTGTGTAAATGTGCATGCATGTGTGTGCGTGTCTGTTTGAAATGGGTCTGGTTGTCACTTTTTTTTGCAGATTTATGTGTGTGGTCAACTCTATTTTTAATCTTTTTAAAATTATCTGCTGGCCTTTTTTTCACAAATACCCATAGAATATAACCCAGTCTGATCGTTAATAGACGGTGGTCAGGTAAGACTACTTTGGAATCTTACCCCACTTCTACCAATCACAAGGTGTAATTTCTCCAGTGCTCCCCTGATGTCATATTATTATATTACTAGATTGCAATGTATTGTGTCATTTGTCACTGAATTGTGTGTGTTTTTAGAAAGAGAGAGGGAAAGGGAGGGCAGGGGAGATCAGAATAGAGTGGGGATGAGAGAGTCTGCTCCTGATGCTCATGTTTTATTCATGAGAACTTGGAGAATTTGCGGAATAAAAGCTCTTTCAAACATTCAGTGAAAGAGAGAGAACAGCAAACCATGGAAGGGTAAAAAAAAAAAAAAACAGAGCAGCTGAAAGAATGACTTCACTTGGCTTTTTGCTGCTTTATCTCTTTCCCTCTATCGCCTTTTTCTGCCTTTGTTTCCATTCGGAGGCTGCCAAACAACAGACAGCAATGGAAGTCACTGATGGTATCCCAGACAATTGGAGGAAGATGAGAGAGAAAAGGGAAGAAAGGGAAGCAAATGGGGTGAATTTGGGTAAGAGGAGAGGAGAGGAGAGGAGAGGAGAGGCAACAGGAGAAGAGGCTGGAAGCTAAACAAGGGCCGGGTAATGTTGTATATGCCAAATTTCAGGATGAAAGGAATTGGATAAGCAAAGTGACAAGTGAAAATTAAAGTGACACCAAATGAACTCTGTTAGCATTAAGGAAAGCTTCAAGCAAGACACCATCTTTCTATTACAAACACGAAATGTGTTAATTGCCTCCAACACATTGGGGTGGTGGATCTGTCTCACCTCTGCATTCATCATGTATGATACGATCTCAGAAAACTACTGGCAGCATTTTTATGAAACATGGAAGAATGATATAGCATTTTTTAAAAGTCATGCTCAGTTCAAAGTTTATCTCATCCATTTTTAAATGCTGTTATAAAAACTTGCAATTAATTCAAACCCCACTGGATTCCATCAGCGACCTTTTCACTCCCACATAATTGAATTTTTAATTGCAGTGATTGGTCTCAAGTGGTTGCTGCAGGAGATATGTTCAAGATAAATGTGCTTATTAATTCTTCTTTTCATCCAGAAGTTCAGTATCTTGTAAGTTTTTTACACTTATATAAACACTGAAATCAAGTGTATAATCATTACCAAACACCCACAAGGCCAAACATGCCCATGAATTCACAACACTTTCATTAAGAAACTCTTCAAATAGTAATAAAGCTCAACCAACATCAATCCAAAAGCAGCTTGTTGCATTTTTATTTATTGCCAAAATGGAAGCCAAGTAACACAATGAATGAGAAAGCGTCTTTGCAAAATGATGACATAAATCAAACTGCTCTGCTCTGAGCTGTCCACCAATTTCCATTTCAGTACCAGCAACATACTGAGTGCACTAAACATGCATCTGGAGTAGTGAGAGTGTGTCTGTGAGATCAGCTCTATAAAAGTGCACCAGCAGGTGCCTGCTACAGCACATAACACAGAATTACACATTGAATCACACACACATACACACACGCACACGCACACGCACACACACACGCACACAAACACACACGCATGGTTGAGTTGATATATCCGGATGTGGACTCAATCTGACTCCAGAGCTCATAGCTTTTAAGTGCAGCTCGTTTCCTTAAATCACCTCTGACAGAAAGAGAAGGGAAGAACAAGAGAGAGACAAAGAGGGAGAATAAAAGAGAAAGACAGTAAGACTTCATTCTAATTCTACCTTTCTCTCTCAAGTGTGTAATAATTCAGATCAAATAAGGCATTGGGTTATACATAAAGGGCAACCATAACAGATATTTAGACCATTCATAAAACCACAAATGTAGGATGGGTGAATGTAGTAGCTCTGTGCAGATGCCTGTCTGATTAAGATGATACACTGTTATGCTGGTTAGTTCTAGTTATGCTGCGTTACCTCTGTCACAGTGGTCTGCATATGCGCCGTCTGATTGGTTGGCCTCTGACTGACCCGGGGCTAGTGGGAGAGTCTTGAGATGTCAGGCGTTATTGTGTAGAGAGCTGCATATGGAGGACTGTGATGCTCTGAGGTAACAGGAACAGTGTTTAGATTGTTAAATACACAGCAAATTCAGCAGAGTCAAAATAACTCTGTAAGAGTTAATCTCAACACTTTCAAAGTGTCTCATGGGGTCCACTCCCAAAAGTGTTATTTCAACACTTTTCAAAGTGTTAGCATTTTAACACTATAATGGAGTAAATATTAACTCTGTGCAGAGTTGAAATTTAACACTGCTCGACACTACAAAGTGTTAAATATTCTCAACACCAGTGTCAGGAGTTAAAACTGAACTCTT